>LUCH01002662.1:7973-74618 GCA_013368495.1 Paragonimus heterotremus
CATTGCAGGTAAGCTGCTGGAGATTGTTGGTCGCCACACTTATATGGATAGCATCATGTCAACAGTTTGTAACATTGTTGACAAGATGTCCATGAGGATAACGAGCACACATAGTGCATTCGGCAACCTCTGTCACATGTGACACTGCTTGATGACATCGCCCACCCATTCGTGTGATAGATTCATATAGACTCTCGGCATTCGATCACCGTTGTCAATTAGCTGGTACCAAAAGGGCTGACTTTATGAACAATATGGCAGTCTATCGGCGCATATTTTGAAGATGTGCGAGTTCGAGATCGATCACTGAGATAGTGAAAATGCACTGGCTTGTTCATGTACTACGTCCTGTATGCCGTCGGAGTGTCTGCCACACCGCGCATTGTTCATTGTGGCTGCCGATAAAGAAGGAAACAACAAGACGGTCGGGCGATGATTTGGTTTGAGTTGTGAGAATGCTGTCCGCCCAGCTGAACCAGATTGGCTGATGCAGTCTGTTAATTTGAGGAGTTTGGGACCTTCCATGCACTTGGTTTGATACGCCCTCCAATATACCATCATACCGCAATCAACGGTGAGCCTGTGTCCGTCAGCCTTTTGAGTCTTCTTTGGTGTGAAGCTCAGTTGTTTTTATTGCTTTTCTTTCCTTTCTTTGCCTTACACCTCAGTTATTCATGACTCCGATATTCTGGTCTCTCATCAGAGCGAACAGCATCCAGATTCCTCCCGCTGCTTGATATTGATGGATACTGACACATTGCCTCTTTCACGTGCTAGTCATGATTCTCATCGATCGTTGTTTAGCACTCTATATATTTTATTCTTGTTTGTATATCTGAATGATTGTGACGTTTGACTAATGTGCTACAGGTTCCGTTCTGTGAGAATGCCCTATTTCCTTTTGCGTTGTATCTCAGATCTTCGAATCGAAAGCTGTGTGTGAAGTTCCTCAGATTAGTTCCTTTCCGCGCTCTAAACGCACTGGAGGTGGAATAATTTATCGTTCTCCTAATGGTGGCAATATTCAGTCACTGTCCCTTTCCTGATTCATTTCGCTACCCGGTTCTCTTCCTACTTTCAGGTGGCAATAGGTGTTGACTATTTTCTAAGCACCCACGATGACCGCATTCTGACGTTTCCGGTGTCCACACTGGCCTACAGTCAAATCCACGGTGCGCTTTAGCGAATACTTTCTCAAGTCTGAATCTTGATATGTTCGATGTCTCGTAGGTGAAGATATACGAAACTGGTACTGTTATTCACTCAAGTTTCCTCCTAAGTAAATGCCGATCCAAACGTTTTTCAGTTGATGTGTCTTATGCTGTCGATGCTGAACCTCGTTGTTAGCCTGGAACGCGGATCGCACTGGTTTCCAATTCCCGGTTGGGTCCCAATAAACGGTTATTCGTGGGTCGTCATGCATAGGTTAAAGTCTATTGATGCCACTCAGAACAACGGTGTGTTCGTTATATTGGTGTACGTTTCAGCGGACGGCAAATCGGTTGCTGCCAACGGTAGGATGGGTCGTACCGTCCTAGACTTCGGGATCGATTTGCTGAAACAGACCAAACACGCCGACAGCATTACTGTGTAGTCGATTTTCATGCTCAATGTGATCGTCCTTCTCCAATAGGAAAGTGGTTGGTTGTTAGGTTCCTTGTCCTAGCACCGCACATTGATTCGATTGAGAGTATTCTGTTTTTGAGCGTATGCATTATATTTCACAGCAACGATGCAGTATATCTGAACCCCATGGCACAAATCAGCCGTATAGCAGTAGTTCACAAGTGGCGTAACTCCGTTAAAAAAAGTCAATATTTTGGAGCAACCACATACATTCAGATAATGTTATTTATGCACGCTTCGTTCTGTCACTTGCCCAGAGGTCGTGCTTTCATAAATGTAACGTAGTCAAGTGTCATTCCCGAGAGAGTGTGTGAGGAACACCTATTAAGTGGCGTTGACTAGCACACTGCTCACACAGATTCAAGTGAAGGAGGTTACGGTTACCAGGACTGTGAAGGCATACTGTGCATTTGCGACAAAATTGAAGTTCTGTTTCTTCGACAAACTTTATAAACGAGCGTCGCCCAGTTGTTTTTGATTCTAAATACGCAATGGTTGCTGGGAACTCAAACGAAAGCTGAATGAAGATCGGCGCAATTATCATACTCATCAGTTGGTTCGACTGTAAAGGGGTCGGCTAGCTCATTGCCACCGGGCGCGTCCCCAGGCCGCGGATTGGGAAACGGCCTTCCACGTGGGGGCTAACTGCAAAACAAGCGAGATTCTCCCGGCGACTAAGCAGTCGTAGACAATGAGGGATAGTACAAATAGGGCCTAGTGGATTCACGGTTGACAGACGAGTCTCCTGGAAAATGCCGCGTAGGCTCTCTGACGGTACTACCGTATGGTGCATATTACCCCGCCACAAGTGGGTTTCAAGTACCTCAACGGCAGTACATGGACTCCTGGACAACATGCTGTTCGTCTGGTGTGCTGTCCGTATGGCGTGCTGACATGTCTAGTCTACGTCAACCATGGACAAACCCCGAGGAAGGCGTACGAATCACCTTGGTGTTCATCAGCTTAAACGGATACACCGGGTATGTCGGGTACCTTGAGTAGCTGGAGCAGATCAGTCTTCGTTAGTGAATCGTCGAACTGTTGCGCTGCTTCAATCGCAGTTCTCTTCAAGCTGCACTGGGCGTCCTGGCTGGATGGACTCCGTCTGGATGGCATATGAACTGAGCCACTACTGCTAGTCCCCAACCCCTAACGGACTATGAACTCCGTGATTCGCCCCGTTGTCTTGTGTGTTGAGTTTCCCTTGAAACAAAAGTTCTGGATAGAGCCCCTCGAACCAATCCCCTTCTTTGGCCTGAGTAATCAAGTAGTATTCTGCTCTCACAATTATAGACTCAAACTGATATTATTTACGAATTTCGTCATACCTTTTCGTCACAATTCTTTGGCCGGAGTGTCGGTACTCGGCTTTACCCCTATGTTAATTGTCACCACATCCACTGATTTGTTTCGTTTTCCTCTTTTTGCATATAACTGTACGTGGTTACCTCCAATCCCGTTTTCACGCACACACTGGAGACTTACCTCATTTACCGCTCGCGACGTAGGTGGTAGTCAGAACGATGGTGTGTCAGTCACCAAGATTCCCTTGTCTGAAGAACACTAGACCCTATTCGTCCCCCGAACACCATTTAGGCTTGTCACCCTTAATGCTCGAATACATTTAAATAGATCCTCAGGCAGCTCTTGCACGTACTTTGTAGACACCCGCCATCAATATCTGTTGTCTTGCTGAAACACGACTTCAGAATTGTAGTTCAGTATTACTCTCCAATCTCTGTCAACCGCTTCATCATGCGAATACAATGTGCGCTTGTCTGGAGATCGTGCCGCTCAATCCACTGACCGAGCCTAACCGCATACGCCCACACGCTGTCAGATTCGGAGGTGTGGTTAGATAATCGAGAAACGCCCATCATAAACAGTGTCTGTTTGTTGTTGCGACATCTGCCTCCACAGACTGATCCAGACGCAGTCAAGATGATTTTTATCATCAGTTTACTAATCTTCCACACGTCGCGCCGCGTACGGACATTGTTGGAGGTTTGAACGATCAAGTAGACAGACTAAGCGCTGACAAACGTGACAGGTGGCTCGCATTGTTACGGTACTCGTCGAACAGACAACAGTGAACATTTGTTGCAGCTCTATGCTGATGACGATCTGTTTTTTGGCAAGTACTAATTTCCTGTGTTCTAGACGTCAATGCGCCACTTGGCGACCTCCATCACCGAGTCAATCATGGGCACAGATTGACCACATGACCGTCAGTTATCGGTAGCGTAGGTGTTTTGGAGATTGCAAGTCAATCTTTAGCACCTACGTGGATTCCGATCATGCGCTGCTATGTGCCAAGTTTGCTTTGCGTTTTTGTGGGAGACCACTTCACCGTCAACCACAAATTAACGTATCTTATCTAAAACGAACACAGGCGCTTTATGCTTACCAGCTTGCGTTTGCCTGTAGTCCAAGCTCCCACCCACCAGACAACACTAAAGCACACTAAACACGTATACGGCATGCGATTTATATATGCGGCACCACGCCATATGGTACTATTACTCGTTCAGCTACTAACCACTGGGTCTCTGTACGATCACTGGAACTTCTCGACGCTCGCTAGAATATTTCATCCAGCAGTGAGTACAACTCGGCCTGCAAGGCTGCTCGCCCGACGCTCCGGAAGCAACTACGAGAGAATCGCGAGGTCTGGTGAACACAAAACGTTATCAAAATTGAACAAGCCGCTGCTAAGGGGAACTCTCGGAGGCTTCTCGATCTCATCTGACTAACTGGTACTAGGAAACCAGGTGGGAGCGAGGTAGTCTACAATGTCAGTGGTTAGCTTATCCATAACCTGCAACGATGTTTTGGACACTGGGCTGAGCACTTTCAGCAGAAGTTCAACTGGTCTTCATACTCTGCTTATGCTCATTGGTCTGTTGACGTTTCTCCGTTCTTGGAAACAGAAGTCTTTCTCGAGACCCAGTTTCCGAGACGTGACATAACACCCGGCCCAGAATAATTCCCTCTTGCCATTTTTATAGATAGAGGTCCAGCCTTAGTTAAAGAGCTGACAGCTTTGCTCCGTAAACTCCGGATGACTGACGTTGTTTCAAATGGCTATGGACATACTGTCGGTACTTTATTCCCATACTTCAACTCAGGTTAGGGTTTGTGGTGAACTGTCTGACAACTTCAACACCACGAGCGGCGTACGTCAAAGCTGTCCACTTTCACCACTTTAATTTTGTCGTAAACGAAATACGGAAGGACTGTTTGCGATATTCATAAGTTGCCGGTATGAACTCCCTTCCTGATGGAAGGCTGACTGCTCTTGATTATGCTGACGACAAGATGTTGATGTTTGTCACTTTCCACTAAACATTTCGGGACGCGTTTTGCAGCCTCACAGTGCGAATTGTCTCTACAAGACTGTTGTGGTTATGTAGGTTTAATGTTGAGTGATGAAGTCATGAAGGTTGTTGACCGGTTTGTGTGCCTAGGAAGCTGCATTAGTGGCGGTGACAGTGTAGGGAATGAAATAGAGGCACATTTCAGATTAGGACGATATTCACCAATCTTGGGCACCTATGATGACAGAGGTATTTCTCTGATATTTAAGGGTCACGTATATCAGACAGCAGTGCTGATGAGATTTCAGCGAGGTTAGCAAAAACACTAGTTGCCTTTGCCAAACGGCGCCATCTGTAGTGTCGAACGAACGTTCGGTTGTCGCTGATAGGAAGAGTATATGATACTTGTGTACGTTCTGTTTTGCTCTGTAGTTCGGAAACGTGGCCTATTCGAAAAGAAGGTGTCCACGGGCTTGCTGTGTTTGACCATCGCAGTCTCTGCCAAATAGCCCACGTTAAGTGGACTGATCGCGTGAGCAGCACGGCCGTTCGCCAGCACGTATTCCGGAACGCTCGGGATGCGCGATCAATTGGTCAACTACTCACGGTGCATAGCTTGCGATGGTTAGGTCACGTACTTCGTATGCCAGCTGTGCGTCTACCGTACCGAGCATTATATACTGACACCACCAACAGTTGGGTGAAACCACATGGGGGTCAAGCAACAACGTGGCCACAAAATATGAAGGCCCTGATTGCTCCATTGAGCAGAGTGAATAGGTATCGCCTACCTGGATAAGGTCCTCGTGATCACTCGTATCGCTGGTTAGAGACGCTATCCGAGATGGCGATGTGTCGCAACAAATGGTGTACCTGCTTCCATACCATTTGTAGTTCTTCCGCTTAGTCTCTTATTAATTTTCAAACTCCTTAGTAGCGTTTTCTTCTAGGCTATTCCACGTCACTGTTGAGGTGAGCGGCGGCCCTAGCCACAGTATTTTTTGGTCAGGCTGATGGCTACTGGGATGATGATGATCTCGTCGCTGGCTTGAGCGAACTCAGCGTTTACCTTGTAATGCACGATTTCTTGCGATTTTAGTAGTAATTATAGTTCGTGTTAGTGACAAAACTATTCAGAACCGTTCACCTTCTTCAATTACACTTCTATACCTACCTTAGTCATTCATTTTGTAGTTCTCCTTGTGCTTAATTTGGTTCCTGCTATACCTTTGAAACGGACAAGTTTTCTAAGATCCGCAGTTCAAGACCGAAACCGCATTCGACTGCATATTGCTAGTTTATTGAAACTTCACGGCTGTTTTTCAATGAAATCACGTTGACCACCAATCTCACGGTTGCGGATTGCGGCGCTCCCGTTAACAACTGTTTTTCTCTAAGTTTGTCCAGTCTGCATGCCACAGTGTTATCTTGGCCGCTTGACCTGGCTGCCTATTTGTTAACACTCACTTGCTCAAGGTGTAATTGATTCAGGCGTTAATTGGATGGGATTTTTCTTGTTACTGGAGCCAAGGGTGCAGTGAAATTTACGCTTTCCGTACACACATTAGTAGTTGTTATTTCAAGTGAATTGTTCTTTCATTTGAGATTTCTCGCGCGAACTGTTGGATATTTAACACTTGGCCCAAACCTGTTGGATTTTACCGACAATTTCACATAAATTATTATCACCTTACTACGCCTATGGTTTTGGGCTTCACTGCCCTGTCAACATGTAATTGTTGTTTGGTATCCTATTCAGCTGTCCTAATGCCATACGTTTAAAACGACCTCATACTTAAGTATGCTCCTACATCTTTTGCAGTCAGTCCCAGTTGAATGGTAAATTTAACCCACATTGTGTTGAAACGTAGAGTATTACAACTTACTCATAACGTTGTGTTATTTTCAATCCATTTATCAGTACATTGTGTTGTAATTAGCCTAAGGACCAAGTGACAGCAAACTGCTTTCTGTGGTTATGGTCTTCTCCTTGTATTGTCCTCCTTCAGGTCACCTTACGATTGTTACATTTGCCCAAGTTCAATACGATTCGTGCCCAGCTAGTTCAGACCCCCATGGCTACTAAGTGAGTTTTCACTCCCCATTTTTTGTAGAAACAGTTGCCCATTATTTTGTTTACTGTTCTCTCTACTCGTCAGTGTTTGTTTGCTTAGTTTTATTTTGCCTAACTCCTTCCAGTAAGGTTTGAACAATGGCTAGAAGACTATAACAGTCATTAAGTTGCCTCCTAATACAAATTTACTGGGTGATATGGAATCCACGTACTTGGACCCCAAACATCCTATCTCATCACGCCCGTATGCATTTATTCTAAATTAGCAACGGTAGGATGAGTATTCCAAAAATCACTTTCTCACTTTTCCAACATCGTTAATTTCGGTGACATTCCTCATCGTATGCTTGTATCCCGGCTGTTGATGATGTTGGAGGAAACGTGCAACTCCAAATGGTTCCAAAATGCGTCGTGCAAAAACTGTCCGGGGTATAACTTGATCGTGAAAAATGGTGCCTGGTATTTTAATTACTGGCAAGTAGTAGGATATTTGGTTGATATGAGTTGAACAACACAACAGTTGATAACAGCTGTCGTATTCCTATAGAATTTCTAGTCTGTCCCTTTCGATGATCAGCACTCAGAATATCGCTTAAAAAGTTTAACAATCTTGACGATTTCCGCTTAGAGAGAAATCCTAGTCTTGGGGTCATCCATTGGAATAAACAAGAGAGTTACTGTGTTTCCTACCAAGGCACTCGGGCAATCTGAGCATAACTCACAAACCAACATGGCTGAACGTTTGCAGATGACGATTCGCTCGTGAGGTCAATAGCACAATGGCCAACACGATTACCTCATGAAAGCGTGACCGGAGTTCTAGTCCCGGTCGTGGCAAGGATACGGACTATTGTCGAGTTCCAATAAGAGCGAAACTCGAGTCCAGCTCCTCTTTTCAATAGATGCTGACTGGAAAGTCTATAGAAATGCGACAGTTGCGTTAAGTTCTGGGCGATGTTCACCAAATTCCCCACTACCTACTAGTAACAAATGAATTGTGTAACAACAAAAGCGTTTGGTCGTTTATGTAAAACGAACTGATAACGTTGAGCGTTTTCATATGCAGCTTTTTGAAGACGCACCGAGGTTTATATGTTACACAAGTTTGGACGTTTGGTGTATTATTACTACTATTATTTGGAGTAATTAACGTCCATGCCCATGCTTTTGATTAGAACAACATTCTTCTTTATCACCGATGTATATATGGACAGGTGCATTTAGTTGATAAAATGTTTCCGGAATGCCGACGGTTCCGAGGATGGGTATTCTTTGCTCGGTTTCAAGCAGATATTTGAGTTTAGAGAGGACTGGGTTCTGGTCTCCTGCAGCAACGTTCCGCTATCCACATCATCGTTTTGTAATGTGTTGCTTCATTCGCTGAATTTCATCCGAGTTCAATGTGGAACTTTTTAGCGAATCTGTCTTACGGGAACCGAAATCACTCGTGATGATTTAGGGTATATTAACTTTAAAATACAGACTAGTAAGTCAAGTCTGCTGTTAAGCTTTTTAACAGCTTAGCAATAGCAATGTCTTTTAAACGCCTTTTCTCATTTAAGCTCGTGTTATACGGGCTTGTAAACCCCTTTTTCCATTTCATCCGTTTTTAGTCGTCCGGATACCAGTCTCAGCACAAAGTCCACTTCACACATCGAACTCCGGGTTCATATCTGCAATGACCCAGCATCAACTGATGCTTCCAGTCCAACTAGCCTTGGACAATCTTCGTCAACACCCCACGGTTTCCACACACATGCATTACGTTTACGACCCGAGTGGCGTGTGAATCGAATTTGTCATGACGTGGCCGGTCTGGTTGGGGTTCCCACCAGTCGTCAGCTTTGGTCCGCGGAATCACCACTAGAAACGAACGTTACTACTTCCACGGATTCCGAGCTGAATCGGCTTGTGTTTGAATTGAATCGGTATTGCCTTCGTCCTCCTTCTAACGGTATCCGTCCTGTAAATACCACTCTCAGCAATCCATCATTACGCGATTTAGGACTGCGATCTGACACGGTCTACGTGCTTTACGTGAGTTCTTGTTTTCTTGAGAAACCCAGTGAACTTCAAAGTGCGCTTATATAAACTGGTTTGCAGGCTGGTATGCGCGCTAGGCTGTTAGTTTTCTATCTTCGTTCATCTGGATATGTCGTTTGCAAAATTCAAGTACATATCATTCTGCCAATGCTCATCGTTGTTACTACCCAAATAAATCCCATTTAGTCATTTTATTTTCACTCCTTAAATTTTATCGGACTGTTAGAAGCGTAAAAGTTGGCCACTATTCCAATTGGATTAGACGAGCCTTTACCTCGTGTACTGGGGAGTTGTTCGAGGTTCTTTAACCTCGCATTGTCGTTCCCAAAGTAATCGCTTTTACCTTTAATGTTGTTTCTAATACTCCGACAATCCTGTCAGTAAACAGTCCACACGAACCCCAGAGTTATGTGTTATGTATGCTTGGCTAAGGTTTATGTATATAACATTAAGTTTGCGAGAAGTGTATTCTCTTGTCAAATAGTCCTGCGTGTCCAATTTATTTTTCCACTCGGCAACCTGTCCGTCCGTTTTTCTCCGTTTTTTTGTTCCTCAAAGCATAACATTACTGCTGTTTCTGTCGGACTACGTAGCCTTCTCGTGCCTACCGATAGCAAACGCCACATGTACAGGATGTGCGCTAACTCGTAATATTTTGAATGAACTCAAAAAACAGAACAAGAGTCTGCTCTCGCACGAACGTCAGATTAGTTGAATGTCGGTGTCCGCTGCATTTTGGCAACTAGAATCTAGGACAGTAGTCAGCGCATCGCACCAACAACATCCATACTGTCTATCCGACACAAATTATACACTTCGGGTTACTCCAGGTTGACTACTACCGGTCAGACGGGAGTGGGTATAATCCCCAGCACGTAGGTCGCAGCCGCATTGGGAGGTTAGATTACCGTCAGTAGTAGAATTTGTGTCGTCCGCTTGACAGGTTCTGGTGAAACCAACTCTAAACGCAAAATCTTCAGAAATGTTTTCATTGTGTCTATTTATGCTCTAACTGACTGTAGTGACGTTGATATGAAAGATGCTTTCTACTCGAATCTGGTCGCTCTCCTTCGGTCGACACATGGTTCTGATATGGTTATTCTGGCCGGAGATATGAACGTCCAGATGGACCACGTTGGTGAGGCCGCCGGGTCTTGTGTAGGTGGCAATTTTGGGTTAGCATCACATCGCTGGAATAGTGGCTGACGGTTGTTGCAACTGTGTGCTGAACATAAGTTATTTTTAGCCAGCATTAATTTTAGACATCATGCGCACCATTGTTATACTTGGTGTCCCCTTTCCCCGAATCAAAGTTGGTCTTAGATGGACTACATGGGTGTTAGTTATATGTGGCGTAGTTGAATTCGGGACTGTTGTTCTTGTTGTAGCACATACTTGAGTTCTAATCATGCGTTGGTATGTTGTCGTTATGTTCTTACTTGTGATGGACAACGACCTCACTGATAGCGGGGGTTGTTTGTTGGGGAATTGGCTATGCCGTTGATCAGGCATAAGTGCCAGTGTCGTGAAAAGTCGGTTTAGCAATTCTCACCCTGAACATCCTAATAGCTACTTGACCCAAATCTCGCGGGTCATTCATAAGGCAGGTACTGCAACATGTGGGATGGTTTTCCGTGAGCTAGACGAACACTGTTTAACAAGATAATCTCCAATAAGATACAATCTTTATTGTCCAACTCTCACGCCACGTGCACGTTTGCGTTTATGAACCGAGATTTTAGTTTACTACGCAGCGGCGGTTTGCACTTGCACATGATGTGCACTTCTGTCAGATTTTGTGTGTGTGACTGACGTTTTCTGTCATGGTGTTTTTTACCTGTTATATTCCACCGAGCGTTGGAATAATCGTGCCTCCGATTTGGTCATCCGTCACAATTGGATTTCGGAGAACTCCGTGGATTTGTTTAGTGTTGGGCGGAACAATTCTGCTGATAGTTCTTCATATAACGAGTTTGAGTTGGATATGTGTAGGAATGTGAAGCGTAATGTGAAGGCTAATCGTGATGCTTGGCTAGTGGAAACCGTTTTTGTTTCGGTGGACACTGGCATACTCCTGAAGCATATCCGTGATACTGGTCTGAGGCGACTGTTTGTTAGTGGAGCTATCAACGAGTTGAGTTTGATAACCCACTCATCCATAATAAGTTCATGATGTTAGAGCGTTGTGCGGAACACGTTGAGGGTCAGTTTGTCTGGCCTCTTGCTTCTATTGTGTTGTTGTCTCAAACTAGTAATGTAGCACTCTAGTTGTTTGATTCATAACGTACCACTCGAACTGGGGCCTGGAATGACATGCCAGCTGCTGGCTGGAATGATTTCTTGCCGGCACCTTTCGAAGAAGTTGGGATGGCCTCGGGGAATCCCTTGACTCAAGTGTACCAACTTGTGTGGACGACCGAGAACATTCCGCTGTGATGGGATCACTGGATACCAGGATCGTTGTTCGCAAGAGGAATCAGGTGATCTTGTGTAAACCTTAGTGGAATAGGCTTGGTGTCAGCCGTAACTATACGTTTTCCGGTTTACGGTGTTTCGTTAGCACGTATGCGTGTTTTGTTGTCATTTTAGGATATCCCAGACAACTGCGTTTGTTCGAGCTAATTTTGTTTACTCTCTGCTCCTGGTGGGGACGGGTGCACTCACTGTGTACGAGTCAACCGTTCCCTTTGGTTAACAGCCTGCTCATGTGAACATTGGCCACTCGATCTTGTTCACCTTTGAAACCCATCTAACCTCCCCGGGACACTTTAAATTGGCATGGAGATGTGTTAAACTGTTAGAGTTCTAGAGTTCTGGCGTTTATGACACTTTGCCGACAGTTTTTTCTGCGAGATGCTGATATTATAGGAAAACCAGCAATGCCTAACTCTAGATGTGGATTTTTCGGTCATATTCTACATTTGCGACGGAAAACGTATGCTGTTTATTAGCACTATCGAGGGTTTATGTTGTATCTTATAAGCGACCCGTGTGGCATCCATAAACCACCACGCTCTGGTTGTACCTCCAGTTATTGTCCACGATTGCTTCTTGTTCGCCTGGAGAGCCCCTCTCATTTCGGAGTTAGCTTTTGTTTAGATAGTCGTTCTTTAATCTGAAACTTGGATACGATCCGGGTGGCTTGGGGCTAACTCACCGGTTTACATGGGTTCCGGACTTATCTGACACGATTAAACTATTAAGGACGTGCTTTTAGTTTTGCTTGCCGAACTACAGTCTACAACTGTTTCCATTCTCTAGCTGGTTGTTCCTTCTCTGTATGGTCCTGAAATTTCTGGAAAGTGTCTCTCAGTAATGGTTCGCACGAAAATTCGGGTTATAACGCTTGCCTTCGTAAACATTTATCGGGTCTTCGTGTCAAAATGTGACTGTCGACGAAAACCTGAGAAAAGGAATGCTTGACTGCAAAGCGGCTTATTTACCTGGCGGTGCGCAACGCTAATGCTAATGTTACTGTAATATTCATCAATAAATGGCTGCTTACCTATGAATCTTGTGCCTTAAGCAAGTACCCTGGAAACGGAGGCAAGAGTGGTTCGGAAGAAATTGATGCTAGCACACTCGATCAATGAAAATGTGGTAGATGCTGAACAGCTTGCTAGACTCATAGCACAGTCCTGTCAAAGGACGCAATAGAAAATAGCCGTTATGTGTCAAATCAGTTAGCTAACTGGGGAGAAGTGTTGAACCAAAAAGGTATGCCTTATGTAATGAAAACATTGCTCAAATATTACTTCAACACAATCCTCTTTTCAGTGACATCAATGAAATCACAAAAATACTGTTATTCCTTTAGAAATATGTAAAGCGTGTGAACTTGCATGATTGGTGTCACGTTTACAATTGTGATTCGAACCGCTATTAGGGTAGGGTCGTGAGCTTTTTAAAACGAGGTCTTGGAAGTTTGTGAATTTTGAAACGACTTTAGGGTGCGACAAATTCCAGGTGAACTACATCCCTGCAATTAAAGGGACCGTTAGCCTCACCTTCGCACTTTAACTACCTTGGTGTTCTTTTTGGTTGCGTTGACAATTTTCCAACCCTCAGCTTGTGACCGCCTACAAACTGGTGCGATAACACTTCCAAGGGAGCCATGATCGATCAGCTATCTCCAGCTGACGAAGCTTTCCTGTGTTAAGTCTGATGGCTTCTCAACCTCCATTGCGAACAGTGATAGATAGACGCCAGTTTCTTCACCTCGATGTCTAGCCTAAGTTTAACGGTTTTGCAACTGTCATTGAAGTGTAATGATTTAGAATGTTCTAGTTTTGACATAATTAGATTTTTCAACTTTTTCTGCGATCTAATTTGGGCTTGTTCTTCCTTTCATAACCATATACCAGTTAAGCATCGCTACAGACTACGGTTGTCTTGCCGTTTGTGCTGACGGTGTGGAGCGTTATTCAGCACCTTCGGAAATGCACCAAGGCTCTTTTCGATTTAACCTGCGTCAGGCAAAAGTTGTTTAAATTTTTAACGTTTACTTGCTGTCGTGTCACATACCACGTCATATATGAGAGCTTTAATAATATTTAGGCAAACACGTTGATGGTATTCCGAAGCCTAATCTGCAGTCGTATTGTTCAAAGTTTGATTGCTTGCCGCTGTCCTTACTGCTGAGCTCACGTCAACTTTCATACTATCTCATCTAGGTTACGTATGAACTATATTCATAATTTCTCTATGGTCTGGTCGCAGACGGATATATTTTGTAAACTTACATATGGTGTAGATCTGCTACTGCGGGGTCTTCTCGGTAAACCGTTGGAGCTTGGAATTCATTTCTGCTTTTTGTGCCCTGATCACATTACCGCGGTGGTCATTTCTAAGCCCAAACATTCAACAGCAATGTGTTCGTGTGTTGCCAACGGACAACGGAATTGCTTGTGAGAATGAGGCACCATCCGTGAGACGAATTCTCTATGGCAGCAGTAGTTATCCGTATCTCTAGAACACTTTTGTCAAAGGACGATAACAGTCACAGCACCGGACTCGTTTTGTCATCATTTATGTCTCCAGGTCTTCTGAGTTAGGGATTTGAACGGTGCTGATCATTGTTTCAGTCCTACTTGTAGGTTCTTAAGTCAAAAGCTTCGGTGAATGCTCATAGTCATTCTCCTGTGTATAGTTCGACATCCTAGAAGTATCCCACCCCACATGCAACTGTACCATGCAAACGAATTAAACGAGGTATATTAGCTTGTTCTACTCTTCTAGCTTTCGTTACCGTGAACTGGGCTGCACAACCGTTAGCTCCTGATTCAGATTGCGTAATACGCCTTTTAGCTTGTTTCCATGTCCCAATTCGCACGACTATTATGTATCGACGAGTTTCCTTAAATCGCTTACCTAACGATTGATTGGTCACTTTGATCTGTACCTGCTGATAGCTCAGCGAAAAATCAGGAAAACCCCGTGATCAAGATCTCCTCTCAAAGCCGAGTACGGATCGTAAAAACTTGAACCCGAGTGAGGATTCCGTCCTGGCTTCTGGGAGCTGCAGTCTCCGGAGTGATCTTGTGGATCGCACAAGCTCCAAACGCCCCCTGGACCACAGTGGATTTCATCACCAAAAGCGCACTGAACGCATGCACTCGTTTGACAATGTGAGTCAACTGACTAGATGTATTCGGGTCGGTCTTGGTGCAGTTTTAATTTTTCAAAAGCTGTGAGTGGTAACTGTGTGCTCGCCGTTTTTTACACTTTCAACAGCTAACACAATGCTTCCGCTGGTATTCTCTAGGGTGGGAATTGGAGAGGAGCTTCCACATGAAGTTCAGAGGCGAAATGTGTGAATTCGTCCGAAGGTGATGAATGCTCGCGAACCAGAGCATAGTAGAGTCACGTTTGATGATCCGGTTTCTTGCAACAAACCAGTTATTCTTTGACACGATATATTTTACTGAGAGCACATCGACCTTCGGATAGCTTGCTGTCAAATGGCCTGCGGGTCTCCTCCGGTCATCAGAAAGCGTTGTCCCATCAGTTACCCTTTTGCTTAGGTTTCTTTTGTGAACCTTAGGAGTACTTAGAGTGAAAAAGAGGACGTGCGTAATCGTCATTCTCTAAAATTTGTTCGTGCTTCTGTATTTCAACTTTGCCGTGCCAAGTGTGTTTATATGTACGTTATGTCTGTTGTCACATTATTCTTCCGCTAGCTGTATGTGTGGTTCATTGATTCGATAAATTTGGTCTCATTGTTCATGAAGGGAAATAGTAACCACGTATGCGACGACCAATCTCGTATGAACCTATCACGTTAGTCGAACACGTATCTGTCACGTGAATTGGACACCGTCCGGTTTTGATTGACATGTCATGTGTATTGGCAATGCGAACGGTATTTGGACGAAGGTTCACCGATTTCACAATTAACATCGTGTGACTTTATCAGCATTTCCTGATTTGTTTGTTTTAACCCACCAATTTTAGCCCCCTGAAGTCGATGATGACTACGAAGATGATGATATGGAACCGGTCTACTTCAGTGACGACATTGTTGACGAAGTTGAACCACAAAAACCTTCGGTTTGGTCCACTCCCTTGAGTGAGTTTTTTTTGAGTCAGTTAATTTTGAACTGTTGAGTGTTCTGAAGTCACTCTCGTTCTTCGTCGTCTTGATACCTCCATGCCTTTCGCATCACGATGCGTCACATGTCTTGTATCACTCATTTAACTTTCCAAGAATGGCTAACTGAATTTGACGTACAACTGAGAAGCCAGTGTGATTCTTTTACTCGATGACACCATCACCCACAACTTGCCAGTGAGGCCTGGCGATTTTCTTATAGAATTTTTTTCACTAACCACTTCATTCCGACTAAAGCCACTCAGTGCGGGCATAAGCCACTCCTTCGAACGCAACGACGATCGGCTGTCGCTTCAGCTCTGTGTTGAACCAATCGGGTCTTATCAACCCATGGAAGTAAATATTTATTGTGTTGCACGATTTCGCAACGTGAGTTCGTGACCGTTGCCAATTGGGTCTTTCGTTCTCTGATTCTGAGGCGATTCGCCTGAATACTTAATCTTACGATTTCATTGATAAACCTCCAACTATTAGCATCAATGAATCTGTCCTTATCACACAAAATGAATTTGTCTAAGTGGACGCAAGGCATAAACGACGACAATCTGTTGTATGTTGTATAGCCGCTGACAACGAATCGCAATCATTCCTGAGATTTCTGAAGCTCCCCTATTCATTAGGAATACTGAAGAAGCATCATATGTCTTGATGTTTTTTCGAAAGCCTCTAGAGCTGTCTACGATGCTCTTTAAAGTGGTGTATTTAATTTTTTAACTACAATTAAAGCAACTACTTGATTTATTTTACAATTAAGTATGGATAAATTAGCATGACGGAAATCACCTCTTCGGTAAGTCGAGGATATTAGCTTGAGTTCTTAAAGAATTGGCCGTTAATGCACGAACATTTCGTAGGGCATTGTTCCAAATTTTTGGATTCGCTAATACACTACTCCAACGTGTAAGCCGAGAAGCAACGTTTTAACAAGGAGAGCGATGTATTGGTGTCAGTTACCCGGTTGCCTGCTCACCTCTCCCATTGGATCTTGAGTGGGGATCTACGAGCAAACTAGTTAGGTGACCTGACCTATTCTGCTACCTTGATTTGACAATCAGGCTTGTGCACTGCATCGGTCCGGAGGGCCATGCTGACTAGAACCGCGGTCCAGTCATACAACTTCATCGGCCAGGCCGAGAGGAAACAGTCAGACAAAAAGCAGATGAACTCAAGGTTGTATTTTGCACTACTGACCGCGCAGGAGTGCTTAGATAGTGAGACGTGATCTCGCGAGCATACAGAAGTATTTTTTATGGTCGCAACACTGCTATCTACCAAATCAAGAAGAAGGGAGTTAGGGAGGGTACCATCAATCAAAAAGCACTCCGATTGTCCAACGGTTGACCATGACCGCCGGCGTATTATCCAATACGGCCGAAAATCATCCGGTATCATCCAGAAGCCTGATCTAGCTTCGGATACGTCCAGTGCACACAGCGGTGCTCAGAATCAGACATTATTATCTTATTCACTGCGTCTTCGTACTAGGCAAGCCTCTCACTGTCAAGTGAGTCAGACTCTTGAGTCACTGGATCTCTATAGGAACCTCTGAGAAAACCTTGTATATTGTTCTCTCTTAGGTGAAACTTTTGAATCAGAGACTCGGGGTAGGGTCACTCAAGTCAGTCCACTTTAGCGACGTACACAACCGGGAAGTATCAGAAGTTATCGTTCTCCCGATCGTGACATTATTCACTCACTACTGCTTTCTTCTACTTCGCCCCCAAACATTTCTGTCCTCCCTGTGTTCCTGGGTGATAATTGTTCCTCAAAGTCAAGACAGCTGGTAAAATTTGGCGTTTTCTTTATCTGCAGTTCGCTTCAAATTGGCAAATACTCTCTCAGATCCGCGTGCTGTGTGTCGGAAACGCGAATCTACGATTCTAGCACCGTTAGTTACTTGAGATCACCTCTAGCTAACTGTCTGTCCAAGTGCTTCTCTCTCAGAGTCTCTGGTGACGCCGAAACTAAATCTCGTGGTCAAGCTGGAGTGAGAATCGCACTGATTTTCAGAGCAGAGCAATGTTTGTTCGGTTGGTTCCCAGTGAACAGTCACTTATGCGCCGTCCGAATCACTGTATCGGCTAGAGTCTGTCAACGCAAATCAGAGAGGCCTTGTATGTTTATTATGTCGGCACATGCTCCAACGGACAGCTGTTGGGATGCTACCAAGGGTACGCCCTATGACGCCTTCATCGATCTTCTGAGGCGGACTAAACATTCAGGCATCATCATACTAGCAGGCGATTTGAATGCTCAGCTTGATTGTTTTTCTTCAGAGGAGAAGCAGTTGGGAGGTGTGTTTGGTGTCCGGGCACAAAGCAGTGACAGTGACGAAAGACTGCTGCAGGTGTGCGCATTCCACGGTCTCTATATTTCGAACACCGCTTTTCAACACAGGAAGGGGCACTGCGTTACGTGGAGATCTTTTACTCCTCATGCGTGGACACAGATCGATCACACAGCAGTCAGTTACAGGTAGCGCCACTTTGTTAAAGACTGTCGTGTCTTTTGGAGCAACCACGTGGACTCGGATCACGCAGTTGTGCCTGCCCGTTTTGCTTTGTCATTTCCACATAGGCCGTACACCTGTAAATGCACTGTGCGATCCGTAGCTCCTAATGTTCTCTAGAACTGTCTCCTTCCCAAAGCAGTTCCAGTGAATTACGTGAATCTGTTGATAACACTGTGTACCCACTATGCAAGCAGGGTGAGAGTTTATGGACGGCCGTGTCGGCTTTTTTCTTCACACCTAATGGTATTCGTCAAGGGTGTCCCTTCGTGTTCAATTTTGTCATGGACGACATTCTGGAAGGTGTGTTTGAGGAATCCTGTAGCTAGGTTTAACCGACATGGAGTAGCGGATGTAATTTTCTTATTTAGCTACTGTGGTGAAGATATGCAGATCATGCTGAACAAGGTGAATGACCAGATTGGTTTGTACGGAATTTGCCTCGGACCTTCAAAGTGCAAAGTACTGCTTCAAGACTGCAGCATTCCCACTTCTACCTTCTTTATTGTAGATAATCCGCTTGAGACTGTGGACACCTTCATATATTTGAGTAGCGCTATCTCGTCAGCTTGGATTATTGCGGATGAGATATCAGCGAGGATAAAAAAGCACGAGTTACCTTTGCCATTCTACGTCATCTGTGGCGTCGAAAATACGTTCGGTTGTCGCTAAAAGGAGGGGTATGTACTTCTTGTGCATGTTCCGTTTTGCTCTATGATTCGGAAACATGGCCTGTTTGAAGCGAAGACAAACGGACTTGCTGTGTTTGACCATCTGTCTACGCCAATTGGTCACATGAAGTGGACTGATCACGTGATCAACACGACCGTTCGTCGGCACGTATTCGAGCACGTTCGGCATGCACGATCACTTGGTTAATTAATCACTCTGCACAGCCTGAGATGGTTGCGTCATGTACTCTGCACGCCCTGCGATGGTTTACTGTATCGCACACTATATACTGAGACCAGTCACGGTTGAGTAAAAACCGCATGATGGTCAAGCAACAACGTCTTCACGAAATATGAAGACCCGAATTACTCCATTGGCTAGAGTGAGTAGGTGTCGCATGCTTGGCTGAGATTTTCTTGATCACTCACATTGCTGGTTAGATACGCTGTCCGAAATGACGGTGTTCCGCAGTCAATGGCTTACCTGCGTTCATACCACTTCCAGTTCTTCCGCTTAGTCTTCTTTTAATTTTTAACTTTCTTAGTAACTTTTTCCTCTTGAGGTGAGCGGCAGCTCGAGCCACAGTACCTTCTGATCAGACTCAAGCCCGTTGTGATGATGATGATGGTGATGATGGTTAGGTGGTGTCTCACCAGGTGATTCAGATAATTAAGATAGCACTAGATGTAGTGATCGTCGTGATCGTCTATCTCCTTGGAACTCCATGTCTGGATCAACGAAGCTCGGAAGTGCATTATGGAAGAAGCTATTAAGCTCGGTCAGACCGAGTTTTGTAATCGTAGTGAAGGACGAGGCTTACCGGTAAGGTTTACGTTAATACTTTTCATAGACAAGACACTATCATTTCGGCGTCACTACTGATATCTCACGCTTCGGTTATGATGGTGTGCGAGGTCTCTAGAATATCATTATAAAAGTTGGTCAGGTACAGCAGTCACTTTCGTTACTGGACGAATAATTCGTCTCATGTGTGAACAATATTTTTACGGGTGTCACTTACCACGGATGGATTTGATACTGTTTATGTCATCACCTTGAAGAAAGCTGATACTGTTTTAAGCCCTGTGATATCTTTGTTTCATTCAGGACAAGTCGTCCGTTTGTTTTCTGTCAGATTCAAAATTTTCTATCCATTTCTTGGACGTAATGCCTATTTTTGTAACAGTCGTTACTCTAATTTCATGATACTAGCTTCACAATCTGTAACGGAGTGGTCAGGTAGTTCACGCCTAACGTGTGTAAAACTAGTCGATGACAGTTGGCCTAATTGAGGCGAAAGATACGTACTTTAAAAAAAAGAATAAGCGATCAGATGATGTAATGTGTGATGATAGTGTCCAGCCTAGAGTTGTAGGGTCATGTGCTCCGAATGCTAATAATGTGTTTTCCGCACCGAGATTTACCTGATAGGACCCAAACCGCGCTGACCACACAACAAAGTGAACGCGATTCATTAAAATCCCGGCTAAGTAGGCGCCGCTTGTCAAATCGGAGATCTCTGACCGTTCTTATCGCTGGACAGAATCACTATGCACTATGGGATAACTGTTGTTTTACAGCTTCATTCGTTGGTGTATCTGTTGGCGGCTAATGAAGTGAAAATCCAGTCAGGTAAAATCGAGACGTTTGTGACTCAGTGCGTGTGTGTAAGTCCTAATCTTTTTTGCTATCTTGGCATGGTGTTCGGGCTTGTGTGCTGTTTTCATCCGATGGGCTATGCTGACTAGGACTTCGGTCTTTACAGGTTCAACCATGTCAGATTGGGCAAAAGGGGAGCAGCTAGACAAAAGCAGTTGGACTTGTGAATGATGCCGGTGTGTTGTTTTGTTTCGGCTTGTTGTTTGTTCTTGCCCGGTCTGGTTTTATTGTTGTGACTTGTTTGTCTCTGCAGTATTACTGCTCTTATGTGAGTGTGTTGATTTTATAGATGGGTGGCTCTTGAGCCTGTGCGTAGCTGGTGCAATTTGTTCGTTGCTGATGGTTGATGTTATTGCGATTGTGTATGTTTGTGTGTGGTACCCGCTACCTTGGGGTACAGGCTTTTGAGCCAAAGGCCTTGATTGGGGGCCCTAATCACTCTCCTGTCTAGTTCTGGGCGTCCTGGCATTATCCAAAGCCCATATAAACCCTGATTATACAACACAAACCAAATACTACATTGCATCGGCCGTCGCATAGGATAACCTGGGTCGTCCTATCTGCTGTTTGCGGCAGTGTGGATAGGCGAACATATGTTGCCCTCTCCTAATGATCCCTCCAGCACGAATCCTAGAGCAGACCGTGCTCACTCGAATCTCAGTAACACAAAGACGCTAGATGTCCTCCTTTGAAACACGGAATGTACAGACATGGATCGATGCAGCACCACAGGATGGCCACAACACTGAACCACACTGATCGCGATTGAGCTGAGCCACTATGGCATCGAAGTAGCAGCCTTGAGTGAGACAAGGTCTGCAGACCAAGGTAAGCTCCGAGAAACAGGTGCTGGGCAAACCTACTAGATAGGTTACCCGTCAGACGGTGCTCGGGAACATGGTGTCTGTTTTGCAGTCGCTGGCTGCATTATTGCTTTGATGATAGGCAAAGCGCACAACGTCAGCCCTTGGCTGCTCTCTATGTGCCTGCGACTCGGTCGAGGTTTGTTAGTATTTATGGTCCAGCCGTGTATCACACTGACGGTACAAAGAGCCAGTTTTATGATCAACTTTCCGCCACAATCCAGTGGCTACCGGTGAGTGACCGACTGTTTGTTCTGGGTGACTCGAACGTTCGAGTTGGGCTCGACTTGGTAGATTGGCCGGGAGTCCTTGTACCCTACGCCATTGGTTCACTCAATGAGAACGACGGTGGTCTGCTCCACCTGTATGCCACTCACTAGCTGATCGTCAAAAATAGCCAATTCCAACTTGATGCGAACGACATCACGACGTGAACTCACCCAGGAAGGGGTCATCATCATTCGCTTGATTGCGTGATTGTGCTACAGCGCGACATTCGCGAAGTGCGTATCACGCGAGTGGTGCGCGTCGCTAAATGTAGCGCCGACCATGGATTGGTCAGGACTAAATTGTTTGTCCACGTTTACAACTTTGTTTATGGCGGATCCTCCAGACGACGGCAGAAATTGGATATCAAACGCCTGGTTAACCCAAAGACAAGGATTGTTTTTCAACGTACAACCGCTGCTCGCTTGAAGGACGCTGCTCTATCCACTACTCCCGAGGGTATGTGGCAACAGCTGAAACTTCACTTCGAGGCTGCAGCCAACCGAGACGATGGGTATCGATCGCCAGAAACGTCTCGACTGGTTCGACGACAACAAAACTGCTATCTGCAGCTTGGTACGAGAGAAGAATGCATCGTTTGCTGTTCCCACATTGTACCTGCACAGCGAAGCGAAAAGAGCGATATTCCAGAGTGTTCGCTTCCAATTCGCTGAACGTTTTCGCGAAATCAAGTGCGACTGTTGGAGGAAGCAAGATGAGCGGAAGCAGGGTTACACAGATCGTTGACAACACAAACAGTCCTACAATTTGCTTAAGGTGATTTTCAGTCCATCTGTCCAGTCTATGAAAGCACTAATTGACGCTGTTCGAGTACCCAACCAGAGGGTATCATGAAATTCTGGTACAAACACTGGTAGCCCACTAAACCATCCTGTTGCCATTGATTTAGTGACTGTGAACAGCCTGTCGCAGCAGGCCGTTGAATATCCACTTGCCCTCATCCCGGTATTGCCAGAAGTGCAGAGAGCGGCTGGACAACTGCGCAATGGAAAGGCTGTAGATGAGGACGGATTGCCAGGTGAAATACAGGAGAATGGCGGACCGGCGTTGGAACGCACTTTGTTCCAGCTGGTTCATTCCGTTTGAAAGCAGGAAATAATGCCTTATGATTTCAAGGATGTCCTCATTGTACTTTCGTTTAAAGATAAGGGAAGCAGGCAATTTCCCCACAACTGCCAATGTATTAGTCTGCTGAGCTGCACAGGCAAGGTGCTTGCAAGAATTCTAGGCCGACTGAATGCAAACGTTTTAAATGCCAATGTTCCGGAGGAGCAGTGTAGATTCCGGGCGTATCTCAGTACGATCGATCTAGTGTTTGCTGCTCGACAGCTGCAGGAGAGAGGAACACAGCCAGCCGCTGTATGCCCTCTTCATAGACTTCACCGAGGTCTTTGGTTCCGTGAGCTGTGAGGCGTTGTTGGCAGTGCCTGGTAAGTTTGGATTTCCAGTTAAAATCATCAATCTGATTAGAATGTGGTAGTTGGGCGTGAAGACGATGGTACTATCTTGTGGATCGACCTTTGATGATTTTGATATTCTTATCGGCATGAAGTAGGGTTGTGTCATAACCCGAACCCTGTTTAATTTATATGTGACTACCATGCTGACAGTTGCTCTTCGGGACTCTTGGGAGGACGGCATTGAGGTTGAGTTTCGGATAGATGAACGCCTGCAGGACATTCAACGTTTCCGCGCCTCAAATTGGTTTACATACCTCAACGATGCGCATGCCTCTGTTCACAGATGACACCGCGCTGTTTACACCCAGTTGAGACAAACTTCAGCGACTTACCACGACTTCTGCGGTTGCGGCATCCAGGTTCGGAGGTGATGTTTTCTAACATGCGCCTGAAGTTCGCATCAATGAACATGTTGCCGATAGCTGCAGAGACTTCTGCCATTTGAGTAGCAATTCTTTCACAGGTTTGTTCGCCGACGCCTTGAAAGACGTGTCTAGATGAATCAGTACCTGAAAATGACCACTATGCTGTTTGTCTACCACTTAATGGTGCTGTCTGTGTTGCAGTGAAACTTGGATCTTGTATCAGCGGAACCTGCTCTATCTGAACCATTTCCATTTGCGATGTCCTTAACACATCTTGGGTAGTCAGTGGTTGGATACGGTTTCGAACACAGGTAATGCGGCGAGCGGACATGGACGGGATGCAAGCCAGGTTGATGCCCAATTAGCTTCGTTGGCTAGGTCACATCCGTCGGATGGGCAGTAACCCTATTCCAAAGCAGCTGCTGTACGGATAGGTGAAGTCTAGTAAGAGAAATCGTGATGATCGAAAACCGAGATACCAGGATGTCACACTGATTTTAGACATTGAGAAGACTTGGTGTTGAACCGCACGGTCTGGAGAAATACGACCCAGACGGGCGTCCGCAAGTTCAATGAGCAGCAATTGGGCGACCGAAGACGGAAGTGCGCGGTACGCAAGGGACCTATCGGTGCCGTAAGCCGTGGTGACATGACTATATGGCATTGCGATGTGTACGGCTGCGAATGCACTGACCGTTTGGGATTAGTAGGTCATCAACGTACTTATAGTACACCGTTGGTCAAAAGACATTGAGTACGTTAAGTTCAAACAGGTTGTATCAGTCATATTCTTGTTCGCATCGACCAACGACCACCGTTGTTTGACAACTCATCCATTCCCCTTTTCGGAGACCTGATTATCTTGTGGCCTTCTGCCTTTCCTTTTCTTTAGCTTTGTTGGTGCACCTTATGGCGAATGTTTTGTCTGTTTCATTCCAGTCCAACCTTGCATTTCGTTTTTCCTCCATATCCTCTCCAGAGTACACTAACATGCACTCGTATATTGAGCCACTTCTTTCATTGCATTTTCAGTGTTTTTCTCCCCAGTTTAGATTTTACTATTGGAGTCTGTTTATTTCTCGAAAGATAAGAATTTCAGTTTCGAGCAAACCTTTCAATTGGCTAACCAGCGTTGACCGACCGAACACGAAGGCCTCACTAATGAACCTCCTGGTCTTATTCCTTCGGGTTTACACTGGATGCATGATGTGTGAATCGGACCACAAGTGGTGCAGCGCAAACCACTTATGATGTTTAGGCGCAGGCGTCCTTTAACATCGGCCACTGTGACAGACTAATCCGAAACATATGCTGCCAACCGTGTGGTTATGGGTATATGTATATGCATGCGTGCCTGTATGAATTCGGACACGCGGTGCACCATCGGCACCGGCTTGCACTTCCTCGAGCGTGGTCATCAGTGCGCTATTAAGTCCACCGGTAATTCTGCGGTGGTGCGTTAAATATGGGTATGTCCATTCGTTTATGTTTTGCATCTCTATCTCGAACGTCCCTGGTCGTTAAGTGGGCCTTCCCTTCTAAATTCTAAACACAGATGAATTCCTACCTTTTCCTCCGTCCAAGTTACTTGGTTTTTGTTTGTTTTTAAAGTATTATTTGGTCTTACCGAGGTTGCACTCCATTTTTCCCTTACTTCATCTAAACGTCATTAACGCGCCCTCTCAAAATTAATCATCTCTTTCTAAGACTTTTTTCTCCGTTTTCTTTTTATATCTGCTTTTGCTGATGCTCCAGATCTTTCCGTAGGAGAGTCTCTGTCGTGTTTTCCACAGATGAAACTTTCACTCAGTTGGATAATTTCCCTAACTTCTGTTTGCTGTGGTGCGAGATTCTGTCTCCCGATTTCATACTTGCGAGTTTATATCGTGCACGAAGTGCTTGTATGTGAAGAGAGGCTAGGTTTGCGCAAGCTGTTTATTTTGACATGAGCACGGATGTTCTGTTCCGGGCACTGCGGCTAGTCCACCTGCATACATGCACCATCAGCCGCGTGTGCAAGTTTTTCACAGCCGACTGAACATATTACTTACATTGAAAGTTGAAAACCACCACCTACATCTGATCACAGCTTTCACATTCAGATAGGATTTTCGGCCGGCCTCTTTTGGGGGAAAAACGCCGAACTCAAGTTTCGTTCTTACTATAGTTCAGTTATAATACACGTGTTTGTCACTACCGACATTCGCACACTGATTCATGTTCTTGAGCCAACCGTGGCTGCCGCGTCATTTGGCTCACGTTACGCTCGACTGAATTATCTTATCGAAATGCTCAGCCACGTTCGCATGTGGGTGATGTTCAGGTAACCAGTCATATCGATAGGTGACGCAGTAACTCCTGTTAACTCCAATCAATGACACCACGATTAAGTCTTTTCAGACATTTTCCACAGTTGAATGTGGTTGGCCAACTAAACACTATGTAGAGCCGATTTTGCAGTGGTCACCACGGTTTTCTCGCAGGATCGTGACCTAGAGTTACAATCGCAGTCGTGATACGGTTACTTACTGCTGGTTATCCCTGACGCTCTTTGACATGATGTGCGTGTATCCGCAAGTTTGTTGACTCTCTTCCGATGCTCTTTTTTCTCTTATTTTTTTTGGTTCCCCCTTCTCTTCTTTACCGTGATTTTACTTCTTTGCTATTCATTGGACCAACGGTAGCCCGAACCACATTACCCACAGTACTGGTTCAATCTGGACAGCACCATTAGAAACTGTTGTATATGACGTTGTGCTAATGTTAGTCGGCATGGTGACAGTCATAAAAATGTGTGGATGATGCATGTTTGACTGGCATAAGACCCGATGTGGACAGATGATGGCCCCACATAGATTCATGAAGTCGTTCACCAAGGTTTTGGCCACTGGTGGTCAGGTTTGTCTCCCGGGTTTTAGACCTTGCGACCCCCAGAGTCGATGACTGAATAATTTGGTTAAGTTGACCACTAATTAGGCTGCGTGGCATGAATTCTTTTGTTTGGTCAGGTTGTCTGAGAAGTGTGCGCACATACTGACCCAGGACATTGAAAGCCGTTAGAAAACCGTTTTGTTGATGACGCCTTATTTTCTCTTATGTCTCTTGTTTTGTCTGCAAGGTGAAGACACTTTGACGTTGAGTGTTTGAATATAAACATGGTTATTTTCAACAGGTGAATCTTCTTTTCTTTCTTCTTCCTGGCTAGGGATTGCTTTTATCTTCATTGGTGTACGACAGTTACGGATCAGCTGGAGCCACTTATGTTTCGCTGTATTTTATTATGATGGTGCTGATAATGAATCTACATCTGCCAAGTCTCACATCGTTAACAGCATTGACTAAACAGTTTCTTCTCAAAGGCAGCTTGTGGAACTTCCCCTGTCGCCGTGTACCTTGCATTCTTCTTACACAATTCTCCTGATATCCACTCTCATTCAAAGACTTCCCTTTCCTTACGCCGCTTTCTAATGCTGATCCCTCTTGCTGGCCACTATTATGTTTATTTGAGTCAACTGACGTTCTTTTTCTATCGACTCTCGTCCGTCCTTGCACCATGCACTGCAAGGATGGCCAGTTAAGTCTCATCCAACCGGTCCACAATTGGATGGCTATTTGCCCGTTTGCACCCAGAAACGTCTATGTTTTATGTCTGTATTTCACCAGCCAATTTAATCAGTTTGGTTTTACCTTCCATTCCCCAATTTGCTTCACATCTTAAATAATGCACATATACTCATCTGCTACTCCATGAACGTTTCCCCTGCTTTTTAGTGTTATTATTATATCTTACTGGCGTAACCGTTTAGCTATTTTGGGTCAAACTTTTTCACAGTATCTGACACTGGTTATGAGGGAGACCCTGGCGAAGCGATTGAGCAGTTCTGCCATCTGTTCATTCAACGGTACTGCGGCGACGGAGAGACCATGGCCCCGCCGTTCATAACAGGCAGTCTAGATTCTGCGCTTAATTCTACCGTCGGTGCCACCACTGTTGCTGAGGTGAGTGTTATGTTTCATGTCATGACTCA
The DNA here is from genome assembly GCA_013368495.1 of Paragonimus heterotremus. Lineage (NCBI taxonomy): Eukaryota > Metazoa > Platyhelminthes > Trematoda > Plagiorchiida > Troglotrematidae > Paragonimus > Paragonimus heterotremus. The sequence continues at coordinate 35,488 of LUCH01002662.1, forward strand.
ACTGAATTATCTACGCCTGTCGGAGTGAGAGTTTTCAGCACAGTGTTTGTTGTCATACTGTTTGCTTTATCCAACTTGAACTAATTATTTCTGGAGTGTACGCACCCAAGTGACAGGAATATTCCGAGCTGTTGGAGATTTAACTCACAGTGGTTGTGTTTCGTGCGCGGCGACTTTTCAATCAAGCTGTAACTTGTAACCGAGCCTATCAAACCTCTTGAACTGTGGTTACAGTTCACAATTTCAGTGTTTACAGCTTACCAATCTGTTCTTGTAAATACTATTAAGCTTTAGTTAAGCCCTTCAATCATATCTGATTAGGTTGTATATAGCGGGGATATTATAGTATTTAAAGTGGGACAACTTTGGTCGTTTGACCCACTGTGGAACTCGAGATAACTCGGAACAAATTTTGTTTATTGCCAATCACAGGGTTAGAAAAGACGTCCGGGTTATTTGAAGTACCATGTGATGAAAAATCCTGTTACACAAAGGTTCCAAAGTGTTTTGACGACTGAGATATTCCATATCCCGACCAACGTAGAGGATTATCTGGTTCCACAAAATCGGTGGAGCTAGCATGTGGTACTTTATGCTACCTTATCGCGTTGTGACCAAACGTGAACATGAATCTCACATTAAAACCCTCACTTTAGGCTTTCTTATTAGACTCGTGGAGTCTTATTTGCGGAGCGCGGGATCGGTTGCAAAATGCGACCTGGGAATCAGCCGATAACTTGGCACCGTGGCACGAAGCAACCTATGTTGAAGCTTGCCTACCTGACTAAGGACCTGGAGGCGCGGACCTTCTCCATCGAAGAAGCTGTCAGGTGTGACAGCATAATAATTGGTGGTACTTGTTGTTAGGAGGCAAATTCACCAAAGCAATCTAGTCAGGACATTGGTGACGGCTGATGAAATCAGTCATCATTGCAAACCAGTCAAGCCTTCGGTGACGGCTGACGAAATCAGACATCAACAAAGCACTGAGGGGCAGGTCGGACCAACTAGCAGGAGATATGAAGGTGAACGTGGGTGTCACGCTAGCCCGAGAAATTAACGCCTATGGAATTGGCCTTACTTGTCCACTTGATCGCGAAGTGGCCTAAACAAGCGGACAGTGATTCAACAAGCAAATGGCCATATTTGGCCGCTATTTCATAATATATATTTACAGGCATTTTATTCATTTGTCGAACTGGTGTTTGGCAATACAGCGTGTTTTTCCGCAGTGGTGTTCTCCGTGTCTCCGCGCAAGTAGACTGAGTGAAGCCGCATTGTAGGGACCCCGGTCTAGCAGTCAAGCCATATTAGAACGTTTGGCAAAGAAAAGGCGCGTTATATCACTTGTGTAGGATGTTTATTATTTTTTCAGTACACTGAATCGCTTTCCCTCTTAGTTGTTCCATAGATAGTGGCATTTTGCCTTCTCTTACGCTAGGCCTTCGCGTTGATCATGTGAATCTACTGTTTTTTTTTCATTATGCATTGCCTTCACTAAAATGTTTTTTTGCATACCTTCTCCTCCTGTATAAGGTTAATTGTCTAGTGCTTCTGCGTGCAGTCCGTAACCTCGTAATTGCTCATCGCAAGTTTTGAGATCCTGTACTTTCCGAAGGTTAACTGTCTTGATGAAGCAAATTAATGTTTTATGCTCTGTAGAACCAATCATACGATTACATATCAGAACAGCGTGTAGGCATTGATGGCACAACTACGTCTTCTCGGTTATCTCACCTTGAGGTCCGCGTGGTAGTCCTTTGTTGACGTTCGTTTATGTTACTGCTTTCCTCTCTTTTGTAGCCGTTTTTCTTTTATCCTTCACTCTGTTTTACTTTCTTCGTTCCATACTAGTATTATTCTCTCTTACTTTGTAGTAGCTGAAACTAAGGCCTTGCGATACATTATGGCATTATGTTCTAGTTGAAAACTGAGTCGATCAATTAGGCTCGTGCTGATTCGATAGTTACCTTCTCCACTTCTGAATTTATTGCGCTCAAGTTTGTCTAATACACCACCCTTCGGATGGGTGACACCACCCTTCGGATGGTGTCACCCTTTAGGAAATGTTTATTTCGATTTTCTCCCGATTGCATTCTTTGTATTTTCCCATAGGTTCTTGGTGTTAATCTATACCGTATTGGGGGGCAACACCTCGAATTACTTATTGTTTTTGGTGACGTCTTCTCATTTGTTCACGTCTACGTGATGGTACACGTATTTTTTTGGCTCAAGTATTGAACTGTCACGACTCGACTTGGTCAATTAAGTTTGTAGGAGCTCGATCGTTGATTGCTTCCTGTGATATCACCACACCTCAAAAGTTAGACTAATGTACAGCGCTGATATTTACTCGGTGCTGATTGTGTGGATGCAGATGGCCTGTCAAAATTGGACACAGCCGCTGTGTTTGAATTGATTTGTTTTGGGGTTACTAGTGGTTTAGTGAGCTATTCGCGGAGAGCTATGCACTGTCGGTTGAGAAGTTACAGTTTGGTTCAATTTAGTCGTTTGCCGTAGATATCTCGGTAACGAAATTCACGGAAAGCTATCCAAATATCATACTGAACAGAAATGATTTCAGGGAATACTTGTAGATGGAACAAAAATTCGGTGAGGTTTACGAATAAACGTTTCAGTGGCTTACACGAATATTTGAAAGACAGTGAAAGTTCTGTCGTTGAAAGTGTTATTTACAAGCCGTCGTGTTCAAAATACAAGGACCCAAAACATTTAACGGACGGTTTAGTCGTTGGGGCGACTGATGTGGGTTGAATCTGTGTAAAGTTATTGTGATCACCTACACGGATTTTGTGAAGATGTAGTTGACAGTTTTCCAATTTCCTACTTAGTTACAACAGAAAACATGTTAATGCTAATGACACGGTGTTGTGCTGCCATAGTTTTTTTCGCGGACGTTGGCAGTGAATCATGCGGAATCATTAGAATTAAAGGCCTTTAGACAGGAAACCGTTAATGTTGTGATGTAAACACTGAAGAAAAGTTGCCACCGTTTGTTATCGAAAAGTATAAGGATCTGTAGCGTTTCCGTGGCGTGGCCGTTATACAGTTTCGCAAAATCTCTGAATGATCAGTTTATTTTTTGTCACCCGCATACTCAAGATAAACATTGAAAGTGACATCGAATCTGGGTAATGCTTCGCACCGCACTCATGATTTGTTTTCTAATGTCAACTTAATATTTTTGATGCCAGGTATCATCCCCGTTCTTCATCTCCTTGATCAGTTTGCCATTTTTTTAAATGCAAGTTCAGGAAGTTGCTGTTAGACTACACTATGTAGAAGATCGAACTGAGAGTTAAAGACGACATCCCAGAAACGTGGCACTTCGCCAGACTTCCTTTGCCAGAATCACATCCGTATATAATCAGAAGTGCCTTTGGCAGAGCATGTTTTTTACAGAAGCCTATATTAGAAACACTTGATGAAAACGGAGTTGTGAAATTATCAACGGGAAATTTATTTGAATTTATCTGTCTTTGTCGTGTTTGGTTGGCTAACTTTACATAATACATTCATTACATGGGGGATTTTAGTCATTGTTGCACCCGCGCGCCAACGTTGTTGCCTTGGCGCGACCGTCTTTATACGACCACATCAGTCATTCTTCACTCAAGGTACCTTGCTATCGAAAACATGGTGCTCACTAATTATTTTATCCCTGATCGATTTATCAAAGCACAAGGTAGTATGGTTTGTTCCGATGAGCAGCAAATAAATTACTTTGGCGTGGTTAGTCGCTGTTTCATGAGAGACATAGGCGATATATTCTTTATCTTTTATCAACCAGCGATCTTCGTCGTATAGTAAATCACTGGTCCGTCTTTTCAGAAACTTGGGGCACGTAGACATGCAACTTTTTATTCTTTTAGCTTCGTAGGTGCTGACGATCTTGTTGGGTTTTTCAGTCCAAGTTTAAATCATTGTTTGCCCTCCTGATGTTATGTAGGACGTACTGTTAAATACTTGTTTACTCTAACTGTTGTTTTCTGTCTCCCTCCTTAGCTTGGGCTTTATCACTGGGGTATTTTTTCTGAAGGATAAGGCTTTCGCTTTCACACTAGTCGACCATTTGGTTACTCAACGTTGACGTGCTGGACCACAATAACCTCTACTCACGCTGCTAGCCTTCAGGTGTACACTGGCTACGGTGTGTGTCAATGGCATCGTGTGTGATGTAGCACGGTCGTCCCTTGTCTCTGGTCGCTGCAACAGACCAATCTGGAAAGGGATTTCGCTAACCGTATGTGCACTCAGCTGTGGAAGTAGTTTGTAGAACTCAGGTGGTTATGTTAGAGACAGCTCACACGGGTTGGAGAATTCTTTGAGAATTACGTATCAACTGGTTCAATGAATGGGAGGCCAGGTAGTCTCCCGCCAACCGTTTCTGAGTATCTGTTTGACAGGGACCACATCTATCAGGACAATTTACTGATCCACAGGAATTTGCCACAAATTTGTGTGGGCCATCTAGGGTAGAATTTTCCAGTACTCATACTGGAATAAGATAATCAACCGTTACATTGTTTCGTCATGATTCCACTAACGAGCGATCCAGAAGCACTACAAGGACTATCATGTTTTAGTTGTTAAGACCTACGGAACCTGTCACAGCGGACGTATGTATGTGAAACATTATCATGTTTGTTAACGTAAATTGTTGGCTTATCTCGTAACCGAGTAGTTGGTGGGTCGTTTTGAAATAAAATACTGCGGGCGACCCTGAAATCAGAGAAGGTTGTATCTGGGTTATTTGGGATCTGACCAGGCAAACACAAGCTAGTGCCGTAGGTGAGCCGTGCTAAAAAGTGCTGACCATGGGCGCAAGCAAATACTGAAATTTGTCACAGCCTGTGTGCCTTCGGTCTCGGGAAAATCCAGCAGGATTATCTTTCCGTTGGCGTTTCTATGTTCTATCATTCATGGTGACGTGTGCAGAAACAGCATGGTTTGAGTGACCTATGTCGGATGCCAGTGACACTTGTGTCTATAGTTGTATTTCCTTCATTGTTTCCTCGAGTACTAACCACAGGTTGAACAGTACATATGATTGAAAAATGATCAGTGCAATCAAGACTGAGGAATGCACTCTCGGTCGTTTTTTCTTCCTCCTATCATCGAAGACACAAACCGCTTTCCCTCTCCGTGATGCGGAATCTCGTTCCTTCATTACTGAGGATTCTCGTCAGATTACTTTGTCTGATATCAAATATTGGGAAGACACGAAGAAACTCATCTGTTTTTAGTATATGAGCAATCTCAGTGCACACTGCTGGGCTTGTTTAACTTGATAATAAACGCCCATATGGTTTTCCAGTGATTCAACCTGTTAATGGAAGCGGACCAAGGTACTCTGCTTCAGTATTTGCGAAAGATTTCTCACAGGGTGTTATTCTGTCAAACGGTAAAGGTACCATCTGCCACGAGTATATTTAAAGACGGGATCAACTGCGATGCGGGCGGTTCAACAATACTCATCGTAGCGCTTGAAGTTCATATGAATCCAAAGACGTAATCCGCAACCACCGTTAGTTCCATAAAAATGTCGGACCGGTGAACGGGTTGCAACAAGAGTCTTAGGTAACATCATCGAGAATTTGATCTGCCGCACGTCATAGATCATCACTAAATGATTGGCTGTGAAGGTCTGAAGACGGCTGGTCATATTTCGAATTCGAATCAAAACCATGAAATCAACCCAAAGAGTTGCCCACTCGATCCGTAGTTGTGTTCCATTCTTGGTCTAGACGATTAGGATCGCCATTATCAGTTCTGACTTTGGGTTACAAATTGCACGCATCAGTAGCATTCAAGACTATCTTAACGACAGTTTGTATTGCACTTTGCCTTAGTCAATGTTTGGTTTAGTGTATAGGGTAGGTACCTAATCGCTGCTGCAACTGCAGTTCGCAACTTGGTCTAAACTTTATCAGCTTGTTACATCAAAACAAACCCTCTTCTTGGATTGTTTAATTCATTCGAAAATACCTATTGAAGTCATGACAAAGCAGCAAACAATACTTGTTTTCTGTGTTTGATCATAAGGCTAATTACAACACAGTAAATATAGAAAACAATAACCAAGGTGAGTCAGAAAAACGGTCACTGAAGGTTATGGACGGCGTGCTTATTATCAGTTACAAGATCGCTGTTCCAATTCGTGAGCTTGATTGATTGTGGGCCAGAGGAAGTTAAGTGTCCGCAGGAACTTCTTCTGAGCGCAGAGGTCAGGCTTTTGTAATCAGATACTAATGGCCTCGGCAACGGTCAACATTTAGAATCTCACCACCTCTGATCGATTCTTTGGTACTCAGTAGACAGCAGCGGCCCGAACCACATTACCTCTTGGTCAGGCTCAAGGCTATTATGATGGTGATGATGACTCGGTAGACAATTTGGAAAGCGTCTTTCTTATTGACGGAATGATTATAGTCAGTCAAATGAGCAACAATCGCACTTGAAACCGTTTTAACAACACCATTATTCAACCCTGCAGGATGATGTTCACGCACTCTGTCAGACAATCGCCTTGTAGTACGACCAATGTATGATGCTCGACGCGAGCAAACAATTGAACACACAACAACTGGTTGTAGAACATGGAAGTTTGTCTTTGAGTTGTGACACGATAACAGGTGTTGATGGGAAACTCATGCATGATTGAGCGGTAAGGTAGGTTGTTTCTACGGACTTTCTGAGCTTTCTTGAGATAACTTTGGCCATAGGATCTCCCTTGAAAGAGACTAATAAACGCAGGTTTCTTATTCACAGAGGTTAACTTAAGTTTAGACTCTGCCGCCTGCATCGCCTTCTGGATGAAACGCATTGGGTAGCCATTCTGCATGAACACCGTAGAAAATCTGGCTCAGGTTGTGAAGTGTCGAGGGTGCAGATCTTTAAAGATCTGCCTCGCGACTTTCTGGCATTGCTGAGAAGCTTGGTACGATACCGCTGTCCTACGTCGAGTTGGTTTCACGCCAGGATATTCGAATCAGTTAGAGAAAACGCACTCGGTAAGTAATCTTCAGCGGAGAATGTGCTTGCTTTTCTTTACGTCATTGCATCTGCCTTCTTTCATTATCGCGTACATCTTGGCTCATTGTGTAGGTCGGGTAGATTGGGTTACGGCATGAAATCATGTGGATTTGCAAATGCTCGATAAACCTCGGCTTTCCTCATACACCTGCAGTCCACCAAAGAACTATTAGGTGCCCTGATTTTTCGTTCGAATTTTCACATAATGGAACATGACCTCTATATCCGTCACTAGATCGAATAGTTGTTCACGAACTCGAATCAGAACACTACCTACATTTTTGGCCGATTCAGGGCAATGCGTAATTGACGACTCACCAACGTTTCATCGTCCCATAACACAACGGAATTACAGGTTTCGGTAACCTACTAAATATTTTACACCCATCACCATCGTTGGCGTCTTTTGGTGTGATGATCACTTGATGTGCAAGTATCGTACGCTCTCCTCAACTTTGTCCTCTTCGGTTTCAGTTTCACCGTAACTTCGACTAATGTAATCATTTATTTCCGCTACACAGGCTTCTTTTGTTAAGCCTACACAAAGTCCACTTGACCACAACCCTATTAACCGGGCGACACGGGGTTTCTTCCATCTTTCTACAGAAGAGCCATTTGGTCGTGGTCATTCAGACCCCTCGGGGATTCTTACATAAGGTTCAGTGCAGCGCGATCCCTAACGGACATTTCGCATTTTGCAGGTATCTTATACTTGAGATAGAAACGTTTGATTTTGTTCAGATTATCTGTGATTAGGTGGTCCATATTATCAGCTCTTGGTTTACGTACATTAAAGTAAGTTCGGTTAAGTAAAGTCTTCTCTGAGAGCCTGTGCACTACGAATGGTCCACCGATGTCTCTACGCCTTTAATCAGTGACAAAGTGAGACTTGGTGACACCACGTGGAACAATAGGTCGAAAAACCGTATCGTATTGGATCGGCGGGACCCGAGTGTCTTACAGACGTTGCCATCTTAGCGGCTCAGCAGTCGCTGGTAGTGACCATCGATTGGATATGAGAATTTTTCACTTGAAACAAAATCCTTCAGGTTTGTTCAGACGAGTTCAACAGTGATGGAAACTGCACTATCTAATATCTTCATATTCACTGGAATAATTTCGCTGTTAGTTTCTGTCATATTCGGTACGGTTTCCTCTACCAAAATGGAATCGGACTCATTGTTTAGGAATGTGTAAGTGCTCACACATTCCAGTGGTTCTTTTTAATTATTCTGACACTACACCACAGACAATGCGGTGCTCATACTACGAAATTTGTGTGGTACAAACTGCCCGCTGACTTTCCCTCCGGTCCACTTAACGTGACTACCTTGGCTTTGTCTGATAACGGAGCGTGATGCACACGAAGTCAATTTACACAACACACGATAATTACAACGGCCATTGTAAAAACATTTTGGTTTCGAATACCAGTAGTAAGGTTTTTTACCGCTGCGGAAGTGCACTGATCTTTTGGTGGTATGATCGTTCTCGAAAAGGGCTACATTGGTCCAGATGTCCTGAACAACGAGAGCCAACTAAAAAAACCTTTTGGTTTGGTGCGTGTGTCCTCACGAGTGGCTATGGCTGTGGTTTTATACGTAATAGAAAAGAATCGCTGTGTGGAAATCTTGCTACCATCACTTGGAAGCGTTTACCCCTTCCTGATTGGCTAATGGTTACACTTGGCACGCATCTTTGCTTTTCGTTCTATGACTGAAAAAATGTGTAGTTTCTAGAAAGGTCGGTTCTCGTCTGGTGCGTAATATTTAGAAGAGTGAACCGAACCAACTAGATCACAAGTACGTCGGCGAACATTAAACGATGGTAGTAAACTTTTCACATAATTCCACATCTGATTCATGTCAAAATTTACGTCAGGTAGCCGGACATTACTCCTCGTTGGCAAGTTTCACCAGCGTATTACAGTCATTAGTCTTTATCGAGGGGTCTTCTGTTAGTGTTCCATCTTCCGTTAGTATGGTGCACACTGAATCGGCTTCCAACAGTTCTCAGTGCTCCATGTTCCATAATGGTTCGGTTTTTCATAGTGCTTCCTCCTCTCATGTCACAGTAGCCAATTAGGTTTGAAAACTGGCTAACCGGATCGCACGTATGGTCACTACATCGAACGTGAAACTCTTGATGAACCGTTAGTATTTTTCGGGATTGCTATCAAATCTTGCAAGATGCTTCTGATGCGTGTCCATCCTAGCGTTCATTATTTCCGATGATTGCATTTCGATTTTAAAGTATTATCAGAATCAAAACAAATACGAAGCTGTGGACTGTCTTGTTCACTAAGCGGTTGTATTCTTTGAGGCCGTTAGTCCACGTAGAAGTTCGTGTTGCGTTCCCGGGGGTGTTTGACAAAAGACTGATGCCCAACCACAATGGAATAATTTCATTGGTATGGTTCGTTTCTAGTCGCACGCACTACCCTTAGTATTAGCCATCTCCAGTTCTAATCGCTTGACACGTTCTGCGCATTAAATTACCAAAGCTGTAGACTGGAAGCGTTTACGGTCATTTGTGTACTTCACGGATCAAACAACAGCGAATATTCCACATACACGGGGTTTCAATGACAGGATAGCTAATGCTGAGCGATGATAGACTGGATAATAATAACCAATGGAAAATGAAGATACCAAGGGTAAATATAGCGTCCGGACAGACTGTTATTCGCTGGCAAATAACTTAATCAGAGTGTACTGTTCGTAACTTTGGCAGCGGTCCAGTGTACTGTACTCATTCAAGTGGAAGATGGGTAGATAAAGCATGCTATTCACCCGTAGTCAACGATTTGGGCAAAGGTTAAAAACAAGTCAAATATTTTGTTGTCTAACTCGCAAATGAACCTTACATTCGACCTGCGTATGAAAATCTTGATACCACTAATACAGTTTCTCATGACTAAATGCAACAGAAATACACAATGATATCACCGTACCGAGACCAGTTCACTTTAAATTAAGAAGGGACTTGCTTTGTCCATGTTTCTCGGACTCTGCTCCAGAGTTGTGTGCTACAAATCAAGGGTATTAGCTCACTAGGATTTAGAATGAACATACTCGTGGGTTTGTTCGCGTATTCTCACTGCACGTTTAACCACTCGTTTTGTCTGTTTGTTTCAACCCAGCTTGGTTTTCCGCGGTCGAAGTGCTGGTATATTAATAAACGGTGATTAATCACATACTTCGAGCAAATGCTATCCCTTAGCCGTAACCGATATCCGGCTATTACGTTACGGGCACAAATAAAGCTTTCGCAATAAATTTACAGAGACGAATTATTTAGCGGTTCTGGAATTATGAATTTCCCGATCGTTCTAACGTTTCGAATTAAAATCCGATTGCTATAGTAACGCTTTGTTAGGATCGAAAATTGATTTGGTTCAACAAGTCTTTTTTATAAGGAAAGTTACCTATCCTCAATTGTAGCGCACTTTTTATTGCTTGGTGAGCGGACATTTTGTATATCGAGCATTTGTGGGTATATTTGTCCGACTGCAATTCACACGCATTAACTTTTAGGCCGTTCCGTTCAACTTTAGTCAAAATATTTTTTTTATTTACGAACAATTTAAAAATGAACCTTTTGCCTAAATCTTAGGACTTATCACGTTCCCAGTTTTTAAATAAACGAGAATTTTTACATACTTGAGTATATCGCCAACTACGGCACCGACCACATTCAGTGTTTGTGCAAACGTCGACCATGGAGCTGTTCATAACACATCTTCAACCAAAAAAACACGTGGATGCCAAACGAAAACTGAGATGCACGCCATTTTTGATGCAGGTGTTTTATCACTATCAGTCATGAAATCAGGTTGATCGTTATCGAATTTTAAAATCCAGGTCCTCTTTGGTGTGACTCTTAGTATGTTTCCAATTGATGTTAACTGAATCACGCAGTTGAAAAACACGCCAGCATCCACGGTGTTATCGTGTTGGAGGAGATTCCGAAGTTCACAGACACACTCGTGTCCTTTTTTTCATTAGAATGACTCCTGGTTGATTGTTCAACTAATGAGAAGCGAGCATCAGTTGTCAATAGGAGTGGTTTTATAGCGGGGTTCTTTAGCAGTAGACTGTCAGAAGTGACTAACCATGCTGTATTGTATCTTTGTTTTTATTCCGTTTTTGTCTTTGACAAATTTTTTCATTAATTTCACTTTTCATTCACCTCGTTCTACTCCTACTACAAGCGCAAACCGTTGTTTGTCTACCTGCACAACGATGAGAGTGTTGCTTGTCACGTGTTCTGCCAGAAAATCCTCTGTTCTACTTCCCTGTGCCAGTTTTTCGGCGAAAACGATTTTTCTTTATGGCCTTGGGACGTGACTCGACCGCGTGCCAAAGAGCGACTGTTTGGTTGGCTGGAAAACAAACTTCCAAATTTAGCGAGTGTGGTTATCCCACTTTCGGTAAGCTACGCATCACATTGTGTATCAACCTTCTTGTTTGTATTATATGTTTCAATGACTGATTTTCATGGCAAAATGTGTTTGTCATATGACACGTCATCTAAAAAAATCCATTGCACACACACGCCGATACGTTCTGCTCTAGGATAACAAACGAACACTGTGTTTGAGTTACACTTATCTGACTACTTTTCCGACTGATTTTCCGCTACTAAATCGACACTGCAAAAGGCAGTCTTGTGACGTCCTGTATACGGTTATTGTGGTGATACCCAGCAGAAGCATTTACTTCATTTCCGAACACCTTTTTGCTGCATGATGCCTCAGTCAATTTACCATAAACTTGTTTCGTTCAGAATAAGTTTGGGGTTGTTTATCCTACATCATTGGGGAGACGGTTTACATCACTCCTTTGATTCCTGATGTGTCAGTGACCTAGACATTCACTTCCAAGTTTTAAATGGCTGTTCGATATCTTTCTTCAGAGTGAGACTCGTTATACCATCATTCAATACACGACCGGTTTTCTCTTCGTTTCTTGTTACGTTATCGACTTACACTTGTACTGGGCTGTATATAACACATAATCCGTGCTTTCAACCATGTTCTGCACCCACATTACCCAGTATACGAGAAAGACAAACACCACGCACAAAATCAACAAGTGATCCAAATTGTTTTGAAATCGATTATCCTTTCTCTCACATCTACACTTTATGCTTGCTCCCTCCATGTTACCGTGTGTTATCCAGACACTGATATTAACATGCTTCTACCCAGTGAGGTGTTGTCAAATCATATTGACTTTCATACCAAATTAGTTACACCCTCACTGATGAATGCTGTATTCCCCATTGACCACCTTCATATTCCTACTGCAACATTGCGCATTTACAGTAGACTACATTTTACTTAGTGGATCAATTAAGTTCGCTTCATAATCCATAACTGTAATCATCTATTAATTTAAATGCCCACTCAACTAACTTAAACTGATTTAGCTGTCCTTACTCCACTTTCCAATTTGGTTGTCGCATGTTCAATCCTCCCCCATCACCTCGAGTACTCCTCTCTGGTTTCGTCTTTATCATCGTTAGCATGAATAATGAAGGACAAGCTGTTTCATTTACTTCTTTCCAGTGTGCTCTATTCAAGTAATGGAATAAATACTTTGAAGCTTTTTTAAATTATATTTTATGACCTCTCGGTTGTTCATTCCGGTTGTTGCCACAAAATGTCAGAAAGGAAACCGCAAAAATTTATGCGTCTCTTTGTTCGTTTTCATGTTTATTTACACATTGCTTGACTTTTGTGCTTTCAACGCCATTCAGTTGTGTTGTATACAGTGTATTCTGTTAGGGCAATTCGATTATTCCCACTGTTTGATTAAGTGGGGATAGCTGAACTTGGACACAGAGCTATGTCTTTGAAACTTAAATCAAGTTCCGAATGCACTCTGAGGTGCCAGGAGCTTTCTGACCCAACGTTTTCTCTACAAAAAATGGTCCATTTCTTTTCAGTTTCAGATAGTTGTAGATCCTAAGAATAGGACGAGCGATGCATCTAGAAGTTGCTCCCATTTTCTGTTTTTGCATTATCCGCTAAGTTTTTTGTTTGCATCAGCGCTGATTTTTTCACTGATGTCGATTGTGCGCACATCACTTTTGGTAACATCTAGATTGCACGCTATTCGTATTATATCAAACTACTCAAAACATGTGAGTTGTCGGAATATGTACATTGAAAGCCTCTTCCTTGATTCGCCTGCACTCACCGCCCGTCTTGTGCACGGAACTGTGGACGGACATCTGAAGCCGGACGAAATGTTGACTCGAATACTGATCAGTAGAAAGGAATGCCGAGACAACCATTGCGTGCAAAGTGTTTCTGCTCATGTTGGTGAATTCGTTCGCAGTATGTCAGTCTCTGTAGTAAACCATCTTTTGTGTCGACAGCCCATTGGACACAACTGTATGTTTCATGTGCACATGCTCTTGGAGGGATATTTCACGAAAACAAAGGCGACAGCTCGCACCGTAGGTGACTGCATTTTATTGTTAACCACCTCTATAGAAAAACATCCGCTCAACACCGAGGTCACCTACGTATTTACCGGTTCATCTTAACCGTTTTTGTGCGATTCTGCGTTCTTTTCATGTCTGTTCAATTATTACGGTCCTCCATTCTCTCTTCTATCTCCCGAATACGCTGCCATCATGTTTTATTACTTTCAGGTCGACAGTTACCCAGTTTTAGCGATGGTTGGCAAAATTTCCAGTCAACTTGAGGTGTTGTGCGTGGTTCTGGGTACTGGTGCCGTCACCAGTCTGTTATCTCCCAGACCTCCAGATGATACGAACTTTCCTCCATTGGATTCACCAGGCACCAACCGACCTTCCTTGCGGCCTTTCCCCGTTGCATCCTCGGGATGTCTCAAGGAGGATGTTATTGTGTCTGAGTTGTGGCAAGCCTACACGACCTATTTGGAGATGCTGGCTCCAGAACAAGCTGCAGAGACTGAACGTCTAGCTCGTCAGCTTGTTCGTGAAGAACAGGAAAGAGCTTATCAAGAATCTTTGCGATTGGATAAACTCAAGGCACGGTGTCTTTAAGGGTTAAATTTTTGCCTTCCAATTGGTTCTTTTCTTGTGATTGCACCAGTTAAATGAATCTGTCCTCCAGAATAATGTTTAAAAGCCAGTACCTAATCCATATTGATGCTTTTTGATTCTGCAGCTATTTAGCTCGTTTTTTCTTCTGGTAATTGTAAAACGTTAATCATGGGTTGACCTCCATTTTTCGTGTCTCTGTTTGCTGGTTTATTTGTCCAATTATTCCGCTGTATTTGGATATTGCATAACAGCTGTGTTTTAGTTGGCATAGTCATATGCACTAATTCTACAGGATACTGTACATATTTTCATACTTCGCTCTATTTTTATATACAGTCTGCACCACTGTTCCCTGTACAGAACGAACACCACTTCTTTGAATTAATTCTACTTAGCAATACACTTTTGGTGCGCGCTTCTCGTCTCCTTAGTGCTGCTATTCTACATAGATCGGGATTACTTATAGTGAGCTATTCAGCGACTGTATTTCGAACTGACTATTGACGTTTATACTTTTGTATGGGGATAATCCCCTACAAACCTAACTTAGTTTTCTTGCTTCACAAAGTCTTTGTCATCATATCAGATACAAGGTCACATGTAGACTAGATGCTATCGGGCTGTCCACAAGGGCAGCGCGTTTCAATGGTCGCATGCGTTTTTGAAAAAAAAATCGATCGGTCGGTCGATATAGAAGAAAGCCGTCCGTCCGAAATCCGTGTCGTCGTATTCATTTGTAATTTGTCCCAAGTCTCTAATTTATTCGAATAACGCCGGTGATTCGGAAATCCATGTTGATAAGGTAAGCTACAGTGACCGACACTCGAGCTTGCAACCGTGTGTATCTGGCGCCTTTATCGCTGAGTTGATGCGAGCTGTATCTGCTCTCCTTTGAAATGGAGAACATTTAACACCTATCTATTTACTGAGTACTTGCCATCTAAAAATTGAGTTCCGCGTAGCAGGTGATAGATTGTCCTGTATGTATGAGTTGTTTAAGTCAAAAACGCTTCCTGCTCAAGGTAGTCACTTTTGGAGGCCAGCATTATCTGCTTGTCTTGACGACACACCTGCGTACCTCTCCATCGGTAGCACTGTGTTTTAGGAATATCAGCAACGGCAAAAAGTTTTGCCTTTGCGTCACAGAATACTCCGCTTTTCAAACGAAGATGGAATTCACCTGGACACCCCGAATGACGTAAGGTAGCAAATTTCGTCTTAGCTTTGGCATTATCAGCTATGCTGTCGGATATGTCGCCAGCGTTAACTTCATTGCCACTATAGATCAGTGTCTCGATCTTCTTTGATGGCTCGTTGTTAAGAGTTGTAACAGACATATTTTTAACACCACTGCACTTTTTAATTACAAAGTTAACCGAAACTGCTGAATTGAAACCTCTGTTTTATTGGGTATGCCTTAGGTTACCTGTGTGACTAACGCAACTGTCATCTACCCACTCGAATTCACCCATTTTAGAATATTAAATAAACGTGGCACTCAGGTGTTTCTTTTTATTGCATATTGCTTACAGAGATCAAACGTCTTTGTTGCTCTGACATGAATGATTAATAACGTTGTGCCTGAAGGTTTTTCCCTTATTCTCGTTTCTTACTACCATGGTTTGTTATCCAATGTCGTATAGTTGTTACATGATCACGTAGTATTTGGTACCATTGATATATTTCTACCAATGTTAGTGTCGACTGTGAGTGAGAAAGGGGGTTGGACAACTCTGTCCCTCTCCATCTAGAGTGCTTGAGGTGTACCCTTAATCTCCGTAAGTCCTAACTTCACCCAAGTTCTGACGATAAGTTTATTCGAACCTACCGTCTATGCCAGTCTGACTGAACTTTTTTTCTGTGACTGATTGTTTTGGCTAGGTGGCGTTCGGTGTTGTGAGTTATACTCCAGTCGTACCCTGCGGTCCGAATCGGCCATCACACCTCTCTAACAGGAAGAGCGTTGGATGCGCTCGCACACGCCAAGGACCCAATAGTTGTGTTCTTCTTGATGTTCACCCTCAAACAGACATTATGCCACTGATTTCGTTCCTGTTTGAACTCATCAGGTTGAGATAGTCTGAACATGATTCGAACTAGAGACCCTGCTTGTCACGAATGGAAGCTCTTATTACGACAATGGGTTACCGTTTCCAGCTCTATTTTCTCTGCTTGATAGGTCCAAACAGGGGCGACGCTGATTTTACAATGACCATCACAGTGTATCACATAGTTACAGTTCCGTCACATTGTGGTCGCAACGCAAAGACATCAGTGTGAGGTGAACTTTATCTTTCCACGCTAATCAGGTGTGAATAACTTACACATTAAGGGTCCATTGAACTTATTTTCGATATTTATCTCAATCAGCTATTTCCTCCGGCTTAATGTCATCTCATCATCAGTGCACAACGTAGTCCAAGTAAATAGGGTGTAGTGAGTGATGTTTAAAAGCCACTTGGGTTTTTGGTTAACACCGTTTTCTTGATCGACTTATGACCTGCTTTCTGGGGCTGTTAATTCTAATGTGTCGAGGTACAACCCAAGTCGTTTTACATTCCGTACCAGTTCCCAAAGCTTTCGTTACCGTATACGATTAACTATTAATTGGCACTATTCTGTTTCAATTCAGGCTCTCACAGCTGAGAAGGAAAGGCTAGAGCAGGAGCGTATAGAACAAGAACGTTTTCTAGAGGAATCCGAAGCGACCAAACGACGTCTCCAAATGGCGGCCACTCTTCCGCCTGAGCCACCAGCTCCAAGCACCTTAGCCGCTGAGGCTTTTCTAGCGTCTCCTAAAGGAGCTGGTGGGATTGCGTGCCTCCGATTCCGTTTACCCCGTGATCATCCCGGTTCATCGGCAAAGCCGAGTGAGGCGGTCAACGGGTTTATCGGTCGGCGATTTTCCGGTCTGGACAAACTGAAGCATGTACTGGCTTACATCGAATCTCAGGGCTTCTCTAAATCGGACTACAAGTTACTCACCACATATCCTAGACGAGATGTGAGTCGTATTTGCAGTTCGTTGTTTTCATTTTCAATTTTACTTGGCAGTACAACTCAACTTCATGGGTGGTTTTCACCTTTTTTCACTTTCCTTTATTTGAATTTTAAATCAAGCTTGTTCACATTCACTGATCTCATTCATTCATTACTAACGACTTTGAGTTTGATCAGAAGGTACTGCGGCTCGAGCCGCCGTTCTTCGCGACAACGATATGGAATTTACACTCCGGTCTTCTTGTTTGTGGGACTGGCATTTTAACCACAATTCCCGTAACTTCACATTAGACTTGACTGAATGATCGTATCCAAACGCTCCAGCACAATCTTGTGTGAATAGTTGATATAACGTGCCTTTCCTTTACCAGACTGCTAGACCTGGGTCCCTGCTGTGCGGTTCCACCCAGTCTACTTGCGAGGAAACAAGAGCACGATTGCGAGAAAACACGCTGTATTGCCGATTACCAGTTCGACAGATGAATGAAACGCCTGTAAATATATATCATGAAATAGTGGCCAAATGTGGTCATTTACTTGTTGAATCACTGTCTGCTTGTTTAGGCCACTTCGCGACCAAGTGGCCAAGTAAGACAAATTCCACAGGCGTTAGTTTCTCGGGTTAGCGTGACACCCACGCTCGCTTGCACGTATCCCACTTGCGCGTCACCCACGCTCACTTTGACGTCTCCTGCTAGTTGGTCCGACGTGCCCCTCAGTGCTTTGTTGATGTCTGATTTCATCAGCCGTCACCGAAGCCGTGGCTGGTTTGCAATGGTGGCTGATTTTATCAGCCGTCGCCAGTGTCCTGACTAGATTGTTTTGTTGAATGTGTCTCCTAACACCTCCCCCTTTTTCGGCATGTGTCATAGGACTGACATCTTGAATTCACTTGTAGAGTGTCACGGGCTTCCTTGTTCGTTTGGACTATCTAAGAGGAAAAGATCTTGGTGTTGTCTCGCCGATGATTGACAACGGCACGTCACCTTTTTTCTCCAATTCGAAGGTGTCCAATAGAATGTCCCAATGTAATAATGTTGAGTCTGGCTTGATCGGAAGTAAGCCAGGGTTCCGCCGTAACTGGTTGATATGTCTTCTCCAGGTGTCTTCCCCGACAGTGACTTCGTAGATCACCTTCCCATTGCGTTTTGAGATCACTGCAGAGGTCCATTTATTTTCACCTCGGAAGTCTCATGCAAGCTCGGAGTCACCAACATTGAAACGCCGTATGCATTGTGCATAACCTGCCCCTGTGTACTTCGTTGGCGGATGTGACTGGTGATCGTCAAGTATTGTCGAACCTTGGGCAAATTTTCCGTCCGAACATACATTCAGTTGGCGAGATTCCTCCTGGTATATTGCGAATACGTGTAGTGCGATAGGTAGTCAAGAAATGTTGAATGACATCTACTGGAGTCTCCTCTCCCTCGGCTTTAAGTAATGCCCGCTTGAAGGTATCCACGAACCTTTCAGTTAGACCATTAGATTATGGTTGATACAGGGGAGAGAATTTTTGCTGAATGCCATGATGCTCGCAAAATGTCCGGAAAGCTGCGGATGTAAATTGTCATCCATTATCCGATGCAATAGTCTCCGGAATGCCAAAGTAGCTGAATAACTTGTTGAGCTCTGATATTAGTGATATAGAGTTCGGGTTTGTCATTGGGACAACTTCTGGCTACTTGGTGAATGAGTCGACCATGATCATGTAGTATTGGCCATTAACTGGCCCCGCAAAATCCAGGTGGATACGTTGCCACGGTTTTTCTGCGTCTGGCCACGGTTGCCACTGACACTTCGGAGGTGCTTTAGCTGCTAGTTGACATCCTTCGCATCTTTGACAGAACCTCTCAATTTCCGAATCCATCTGCGGCCAATATACGTAACTGCGCGCGAGAGCTTTCATTCGGCTGTTACCTGGATGACCGGTATGGAACTGTTTCAGTACTTTGTCACGTAACACCTGTGGCACGACGACCCGGTCACCAAACATGAGACAACCGTCGATAATGGGGAGGGAGTCACGCGTATGAAAAACCTGCCGGATATTGGAGTCCAGGTTGTGTTGATTCCACCTTGTGCGTACATAGTGCATCACCTTCTGTAAGACTTCGTCGTGATTCGTTGAATTCTTGATGGTCGTTGCAGTAACGGGCAGGGCTCTTATGTTGTCGAAGAGGACTTGACGAACCTCCGGTTTAATTGTAACTGACGCAATGATGGAGTCGTCCGATTCTGTTTCCTTCGAGTTGATCAGGTGTGACAGGGCATCGGCTTTGCCAAACTCGGGCGTGTTCCGGTATTGAATATTGAAGTCATAGGCGAGTAACATTGTCGCCCAACGTTGCGATCGGTTTGCAGTGTAAACCGAAATGCCTTTCTTTGAACCGAAGATAGTCAGCAAAGGTTTGTGATCTGTGAGAAGTGTACCGCCTTCCATACAGCATTTTGTGAAACTTGTTGACTGCGAAAATGATGGAAAGTGCCTCCTTTTCAATTTGACGATAGTTCTTCCCGGCTGGTGTCAATGATCTGGCAGCATGCGCAATGGCTTTTCCTGATCCATCTGGAAAAACATGGGAAATTACCGCGTTGATATATATATATATATATATATATATATATATATATCACAATAGCGTGTATTTGTTTGATATGATCACCGGATGTGTACTGATAAACGTTCTTCACAATAAATTTAGTAAGCATAGCATCTTATGAGACCCGGAAAAATAATGGGGAGAACCAAAAACTAGATGGAGCTACGGCGTGACTCTGCTTTCCGTGGTTACAATCTCGCTAGCAACTGTCTGAGTCTCACTAGAAACCCATTGTGAACGTTCGGTTGACCAGTATGATCCTAGTGCATACTTTTATCTCCTGGCGTCAGTGTTGTTGTTTGGTCTGTGCATTCATTGACGCGAGGCAATGAAAGGCTTAAGGAAGTCTTACTGTTGACGCCTTACTTTAACCTACAGTTTGGTTGTTCGTTGGCAAGATGTAAGCACCTTGATGTTGAATGTTTGAAGATTGACGTATCTACTTTTTTTAGTAGTTGGGTCCTTTCCCCTTCTTTTTTCTCCTCTCATCCTGTACAAGATTTACTCTTTTTCTATGTGGTTATGTGGCAGTTAAGCATTAGTGTGAACCACTGATGTACCGCTGTTTATGATGATGATAAGTGTCAACAGTGTTTACGATTGCTGTTAAACGACAAGCGTTCTCGCGTTTTGATTGACCGGTTCGTTGCTATGTTGTTCCACGGCCTTGTATCTAGCATCCCGGCTGTTTGAAACAGTTACACACTCAACAACAGTTGATTCCCGTCTACGATTGATTGGCACCGGTTTGACCACTGATTGGCTCAGCCTCCTCCAATTAAGAAACCGTTTCATTCCAATCTCATTACACTCCTGACTTTTGTCCCATGACTATAATGTGTTCTAATTAGACGGCAGCACCTTCATACCAAATGGTAGTCGACTGAATCGAAAACGTCTCTTGTAAGTATCGACTGCTAATCGTTGTTTGGACTCGTCGTCGATTGTAAATTGTACATATGTTTCGGTTAAATCGAGCTTCGCGAGCACTCACTGCCATTCACTTCCATGAAAATTGTCGTCCAGATCGTTTAGGGATACCGATGCCTTCTCGAATACACCATTCAGGCCTGTAGGCTAGTCTAAACTTAACCGTATAGTTCTGTTTACCTTTCCGACCGCGAACATAGGTGTCGCTAACGCGGAGTAGCTCACTGATTCAATCACTCCAGCCTTTCAGGGACGATAGTGTCCTTGTTCGACGGTTGCCAGTGCACCATTTGGAACTGGACGTTTTGGCTGCATTACTGGCTTTGCTGCGGATCCAAGAGACAAGATTGCCTTCGTTTCAGTGCTGCTACAGAGTTTTTCATAGACACATTCGAATGCCCTCGTTGGGGCGCATATGTGCTCTTAAGCGGTTCTCTGGAGATATTGTGGGTTTTGCTGCTATTTAGTCCGGTTACAGTTTCGGATTAATGGCCTATTGAGTAGATGAAGACTAAGACTAGGGTTGCGAGTCACACAGCGGGTGCCTATACTTAATAGTTTGTTGTAGACAGCTATGCACTGAATCTCTTCAATTATGGGCACTCGGCCGCTAGGTAATCTAGACTATCGAAAGTATTTCAAGCCTGCCGATCAAGCGTCATGTGCGGCCGGGGATTAGCGAAACACTCAAAGCTGTACTAAGCTTGTAAGTGAAGACGGAAACACTGTTGGTTGTATGCTCTTCATTTCTTGCCGCGAGACCGACCTATGCCTTTACGAAGCAGCAGGTTCGCATGGCTTGCGAGAGTTTTGATTAAACCTATCCTGATGCCTCTTAAAATATCAATGACCCTCTTCGTGATCTCCATCTGAAACATTGGGTGTGTCGTTGGCGTTTAAGAAACAGTTGCGGACATTGCCAGCACGAGGTAAGCAGTTTTGTGGACCCTTCGATTTCCAACCTTGTTATCGCCTTGCCTAGAAAATTTGAAGTTCTAATGTCCCTTCTGTTAGATCACAGTGGTGTCCTGCTTCGGATCCATTGGGTGTTGACATTCAACAGCGATGTCTTGCAAGTTGGTGTCTGGACAGTGTTCTATGTCCACTAAACTGCGTGTTCTAATGTGCGCCTTTTGTGGTGAGTGGGGTCCACACACCAAATCTCGGCACCTGAGTTGATCCCCTGCTATTATGCAGAGCTTGAACGTATGTTAATTAACAATGACTGGTCACAAATATTTGGAATATAGTCTGCGTGGTTTCGTCAAAGAAAAGGTTCCTTAAGTTCTCGGGTAAAATTAAGTTGGCATAACGTTCGTGTTGAAATGTATCTAGTTTGCGGAACAAAAGCCTCATTTTCCAAGCATTTTTGTTTGGTAGTTTAACTTTTCGAATCACAAGTCAAATGTGCATCAGTGAGAAAATCGAGCTGGAATTCTGATACAGTCGATTAGAGATTCTGCCACAGGTTTGATCCCAGTCTTTTTTTCATGTGCTCAGCTTCTACATCAGCGTTTCCATCAGTTTCATCTGTTTACTCGATCCAATTCTACTGCTGTCGAAAATTGTCTGCATCTGCTCGAAAATGAGTGACAATGTGTTTTTTCTTCGCCACTTGTTTTAAACGCCAGAAAAGTATACCAGATCTACCGCACAGGAAATAACGTTCCGACAGAACCTGAAATTCTGCCTTTGTCTAGAACGATAGCATATCCGATCTCGCTGGTCGTTTCGGGGTCAGCTCACTTTTTTCCGGTTAAAAAGTCGCATCATGAAGAAAAATCACTGGCACAGATGGAATCCACGATGATCCACGACGAAGTAAAGACTGACAAATTGCAAACGCTAAAATCACGTATTCAGAGAATTTTGGTCTGTCTTGATTGATCCTAAATTCCTCCCCTGAGAAAAGCTTTTTGGAACAGAGAAATGGAGTTCTCTGACGGTTTCCTCAGAAATGTCCGAAACAGTTTTGTCCTCCCTGATTCGCTGAAAACCTTTCTTTCTCAGTGAAGAATCCTTCTGGATGGAAATATGTTGTTCTTTAACATGCTGGCACTCTCTTTGTCAGTGTCTTCGACGTCGTCTTTGACTCACTATGGTGCAGCGATAATGGCCAATAACTAGCTGTCTCTGACACAAAATCGTAGCATATTGAGTAGTCATAGAATACTGACAATATTTGGCAATGTAAGACTATTTCTAATTCCTCTGCCTTCAAAGATGCTGCTTCCGTTTCTTGCTGCATGTTCACGCTAACTATGAGTCGTTCGTACACGTGTACACTGCTTTACAGGCAAAGCTGTATGTAGTCGTAATTTCGTCTACGCATGAGTGTAAGTATACTATTGCGAAACCATGTGAACCGTCGAAGTTATCGTTAAAAAGACGACTTAAATGTTCAAGAGGTGAAATTTTGCCAGCTGTTTTGGAGATCGAACTAAATACCGGTCAAAATGAGCTGTTTAGTCTTGTAAGCATCAACCTATCTTGTGCAATTCTAACGGGCAGTCCGAATATCGACGATCTGCAGAGGTCGATCTAAAAGTTATCGCCCTAACTATTGTTGTAATGAGAGAAATTATTACCTATCCTTAATGTAGTTTGTCTACCTGTCCTCCTATTCCTAGATGTCCTTCAACAAGTTCTATTCTCGGGATTCCAACTACCTCTCGTTAGCTGACTTGAGATTGTCCGCTTCTCACTCTTTCCCGAAGTAGCTCCTTATTGAAAAGCTTAAACTGTTAAGCCACTGATAACCAGGTCTAGAGAGTGCAACTGGTTGCTCAGGTGCTCATAATTATAACCTTGGCTGTCGGATTGTGCATTTCGGACAGAATAAGCATCCACTTTGTCTTGCAAAAATATGATATCCTTTGCCAACCTTCCCAGATGTTTTTAATTGTTTACTTCACACAGCCGGTCCATCAATGCAATGCAGTAAGCACCGGCGGTCTGAGTTTTATATAGTATGCTATAGAACATCGGAGTTGTGCTGTCTCTGAAAATTGTCACCATACCCTTGTTCGCAGATAGTTAGGCTTCACACGTTCGCGGCGGTGGTGAAGTGGAGTGCCTTTCAGTGCACTGAATCCTGTTTCGTTACTGGGGCCTTACGGTAAACTCCTATCCCGTTCCCTGTTTAACTCTGCGAGCAAAAATGGGTTTGATTGTTCCTATAGACCCCTCGAAGCTTGTTACCTCATTTCAATCAATAAGCATTCTAGGACCCATTGAGTATAGACCTTCTGCATGTCTAGATTTTTTACGGGGTTGTTTACAACGCTGTTGTAAGATACTTCAACGATCTCCATTTCTTTACCCATCTTCAATCATTGGTCTTTAAGCACTGAGAGCCTCCACCGAACGGCAATTTTGAGTGTCATGATCTTCACGGATCGGTTATTGCGTGTGTCATTTTCAACCGATGGTCAGCTCTGCTTAAATATAACACTCCATTTCCCTATCACTGATCCCTACACAACTTAATCAAGCGTTCATGGATTTCATTTAACGTTGTGCTTTTTGGGGTCGAAAGTTTTGAGATCGATATTCGAATTTTGCTTAATTTATGTCTGGCACCAACTTAAAATGTCTCAACGGCCTGCCACAAAATGACCCAGAGCGTTTTATATGGTTCTTAGATGGACAACCGTTTGACTATCCCTCGTGTTGTGAAATTTTGAGCAATAGCTCGTTTCTAAAAAGGACTAGTGTGCAACATTATCCTATTTGGACTTCTCTTTCCACAACTTGTGTTTCTGAGCTGAAATTGTTCGTCTTTTGCCAATGACACATGCAAGACGTCTCGTGAGTATGATGTTAACAGTGTGCAAATAGTACGGAAATAATGTATCGTGTGGTTGATGGCATGGTATGTTTAACGATTGTCATCGTTCGTCCTGATTAACCTGTCTTGTTTAGGCTGGATGAAGTGACGCGGAGAAAAGCCAAACAAAAACATTCATCACTGGTTTACGTGAATTTTAATCCGCTTATATGGATCTCATGCGACAGTTAATTTTTGCTGGCTGGTAAACTTGGCAGTAATGTAACTTAGTCCGTGATTTTTTGTGTTTTAAATTTTCCAACTCAAATTCATCTGCAGTTCTTCAAACATATTCGAAGGGCAATCTACGTTTGGCACCATATCTTTCCTTAAGCAAATGTGGAAAGTTCCTACAATCTGTTAACTTTTCAGTTCCCCGATGATACTATCTCTTGTCCCATTTCAGCTTACCACGCTTGATGAGAACGCGACGATGGTCGACTTAAAACTGGTTCCACAGGAGACACTGACTTTGGAAGAACGCTAGCTCCCTACCATTCAAGTCCGATGGCTGTGATACGGTGTATTTACCGACTTCATCACCATGTTACAGAGTCAGTGAATCTGACGCCGAATCGTTCTGTCCGTATGTTTTTATATGTCCCACTTACAACCAGCGATCGTCAATCTGCTTCACTGATTTCATGAGGACCATGATCGCCCGTTTGCCAATCACAACCTACGACACGTGTTCTCTCGGCTGTGGCCACTTCCCTTCCATCCATCTGTTCAAACCACAACTCGCTGGTTGGTTCGGTTAATCTAGATACATCTCCTCAACGTGCGAACTCATTATTTTTTCACACCTAACAATCATCTTCGGTTGTTACCCATTTTTGTTCCATAAATATTTCATGCCCCTACCTCCCAGTCGCCTCCATCATTGTCCCAATCTAACCCATTTATTCTCTGAATCATTTAGTCAGCGTTTCACCTCTTTATATATGCGCTGCGAATACCACCTGGATGCTCTATCACTCTGTCTGCACTTTTCGATTTAAATTGTGACCTGCTTTCCGTTCACGTGTTTTGTTCTGCTACGGTCGTCCTAGTGTGTTAATTCCGTTTAGAGTTCTTGTGCATAGTCTCTCTTCATGTGGGTACCGGTCGGACTGAACTGCTGATAACTAAACTTTATCTAGTGTTGTAATACTAAGGTTTATTACCATCGTTTCACAAGTTTTGGAACTGATTACTAGAACAGGACGGTTTAATTTAGGACCATTTATAACAGCACCCACCATCATAATAATTCAGTGCTGCGTTGATCGCAAACTGAAGCTAGAGTGTGCAATGTACCAGTTTGCTACGTACGATATTGATTTGGGCCCTCCGTGATTTCCTTCTTTGGCGTTGGGAAACATCAAGGTTTTCAACGTGTACACCACAGCCGACTATTATGCAACTTACTAAATCACATGTGAGCTGCACACTGTTAGGTTTCCTTATCCTAGACAGAGGCACACAAAGTAACGTGGGTTCCAGATTGCAATCACTTGTTATTTATCCTGACACTCTGTCCAGCATATCAATTAGGATTGCAGAAGGCACGGAATGGCAAGTGAACTGGATAATGGCAATCACAAGTTCGCTTGCTTTTTTCTTGAGCGATTCTGGTATCTCTAAGGTGAACCTTCTCTGAATGAAGCAAATTTTACACGTTCCTATCATATGTATGGTGATAAGCGTTGGAAGAGTACGATCATGTTAGTGGTAGGTGCCTGCAGGTGCACCATACCTGCGCATGGCGAACTGAATGTGTCGGGAGTCTGTTTTGTGTGAACGCACATCCAATAATCAACTGATAAGCAAGTTGCCTGTATGGCTTTTCAGATTGGGGCAATAGTTGATTTTACGTTTGATCGGCGCACACGCCCAGGATGTTTTGGTCGGTGGCCGTTAGACCCGTTTACTCCGATGCCTAAATGTGCGCCTGCTGGACTTCATGGCTCAGACTTCACGCCAGGTAGTCTGAACGGATTGGTGTAAGGACGATCAAGCATGTATGAGTTACCGACCTATTTGGCCTGTTTTGTTCGAATTTACAGCCAGTCGTAACATGGGCTAATGAAGAAGGCGCAACTGACTTAGCGATGCCGGTTAGGGCGTAGTAAGTCTATTTGATGACTACTCAGTGGTCAATAGGATGATTTACGTCAGGCGCTTCAACTGACTGATCGAACTATCCATTCTAGGCGGAAAAGTCGTTGAGATTACGAGGAAATTGGGACAGATTAAAGAGGAAGATAAAACAGCAAACCGCATGCGTCAACCGGTTTCTAATTCGTTCACGAGGCTACTGAAAGAATTCACGCTTCAATGGCTTAAAGTGTCTGCATCCTGCAACGTTCGTCTCTACGACAGTATGATCAATGAGCTCAACGTGTTATCTAGTGTGTTCGTTGAACCTGCCAAACTCTTAGGATCCATTTAAATTTCTCCTTATCCAAGCTGTATTACTAAGCCTTTCCATTCCATGAATTCACTGACAGTTTATGAACTGGTGTAGTGATACAAATCATACTTTAAGTTACTAGGTAGCGATGACTTGGTTGATGTACATAGAGTAGCGTTCACAATTGATCGCAGTTTTAGCGTTCATGTAATGCAGTGAAGATGAGTGATCGTATTATGCTACTCATACCGCGGCTATTCAGTAGTAGGACCAGAGCATATATTTTGACAACGTACAAGCCGTAGGAAAGGGCATCAAAGTGCAGCATCGCCCATAATGGTCCCCGCTACTTAAAGGAACTGAACATTGAGGTGTGTGGCAGCCGAGACGGTCTGGGGCCGAATACCGCGTGCCAATGAATGACTTTGTTTCTGTTCTTGTTTAAACGCTTAACCCATGTGTTGCTTTGTCGAATGAACGACCCTTGTGCCATCCGCGTCCTCGGATCACAACAGTGTTGAATAGCCTCGCCACAACCGGGATTCACATCCCAGCTCACCTCTTCACGAGAGAACCGTGGTCACCGCTGAGCCGTTAACTTCATGTGAAGCATCGTTGAATTACAGTATCTAAGCCGCTTCACGTCTGCTTGAAAGCGAAGGCTGCGGTCAATTATGAGGCATGTTCTATCTGTATGGATCAAATCTGTCGATCAGTGTTCAAAATATCTACTCCACTTTACCGGCTTCTGTGATTTTTGCTAAAGGAGGTGCCTTAGTTGTGTGCTGATCACTTAGAGTCAGCAGGTCGGTTACCGTGCATCATTCCCAAACTATTGGACAGTTCGAACACTACTCGTGCTAATGTGTTCGAGCACTCATGTATTCGTTTGGTCACACCCAGTGTGGATTCAGCAGCGAAGTGGTCAATGTGGTTGCCTGGTCTGAATATGCCACGAATTTCTCAGATCGTTTGAAAAAATGTACGACTATAAAGGTTTGCAAGGCACTTCACAAACATGGTGAAATATCCAAGGGGTGGGTCTAATAGTCAAAGTGGATGGTTTCGTATACTCAGTTCCATGCGGTGACAATTGGACTTTGATTCACATGTTGCGACAGTTATCAGTATGGTTCCTCATTTCGATATCCCTATCTGCATCTAGAACTGAAGTCGTTGTAAGTGCCTTAGTCTTCACTGGTGTATTTCGCTGCACTCCCTTTCAAGCAGATAGTGCAACTGGTTTCGGGTTCATCGGTTGGAAGATCGTTCAACTTGACAACTTTCAGCATTGACAAACCGCATCTTCAACGTTGAATCATACTCCTAGATGTTATAGCTTAATCTGTGGATTTTGACTTTAGTGCGCGAAAGGACGGATTGTAAAATTGAACATCTGGGCTTTCCAAGAGGTAGTTCAGTCGATTTTGTATGGTTATATGTCATATACATACCCACGGGCACGGTTCGAAGCTGAGAATGACTATGATGGCTTATTGTAAATATTACTCTTAACTGGAAGTCGGAACAGTCCTCACGACACTGCAATTGAAAAAGGTTTTTAAATATATTGCGCTCTTTCGTTGTCCTTATGGACACCCCATCGGCAATATTCTAAGCTTCTGAGATAACATCACGATGAACGTTCACAATCTGCCTGTCTGTAATGGTTTGCGATCGCAAATAGTTCAATCTGGTACCGATACTTCATGGCTTCGGTGCGTGGAAAACACACCCCACATGTTGGCTGTGTAGTCAACACCGTTGAAAGTGGTCTCCAGAAGAATTGTGTTTGGTGACATCGTCAGCAGGCTTGTAGGTGCAATGTGGAAACATTTGCATCCCAGCAAATTCGGGTCTGTTGTATTGATGCACAAAGTGGCGCCAGCAGCACACAGGGTTGCAGGTAGATTAAGAGAAGGTTTCGCGTTTTCATTTCAAACGTCCCACAAACTCTCAATAATGAACTGTCGAAACTAATTGCCATTTCGCATGTGCGTTTTTCCGTCAGCGGTCAGGAACAATTCCGAATGGGCGCTCATGGATAAATACACCATTTAATTGTGATTTATCCTGTGTCTCGTTTCAACAATTGACCTGCTCCATCGCATGAGCTTTTCATCCGCACTGCAGAGCCGATTGTTCGTGTTCCAATTGACAACTTGGGATTAGGGATTCCAAATACCCCTATAAGTCGTATTTGAATTGAAACCTCTCGCATAATTAATGAAGGAAAGACTTCGGATTTTTTTACAGTAAACATTTGTTATTGGTGGGAAATGAACTCTGATTCATAGATATACGTCAGTATCTAAGAAATGAGAATCTATCCTTGGTTGACATCAGTCGCACCTGCAACGTCACAAGCCATAATCTGACTGATCCAATTCAGATCAAAGAATTTGGCGGATGGTCAAGCTGTTTGTCCAGTTTTGATGTAACTGAAGGTGACGCTGGTTTGGTGTGCTGTTAGATTGTCTGTTGTGTCGGGAATTGGGTAACCGATGAGTCGAATAGTTTTTCACCACGATATTTTCATTTTCCAGAAGCCTCTGCATTCACGTTTGATAGTCGTGTTGATGTTATCGGTATATCGAACTTTTCGCCCACAGCACGTTCTGTTTCTTCCACTGCTTTGTTTTCAGTGCATCGGAACTGAATCTAATCAGAGTGTCTCCGATTAACCGAAGCATTGTATGGATCAGTAATTTCTGCCTTTTTACTGTCTAGCTTGCTAGGGATCAGTTCTTTGGCAGTTCGCAGCTCATTTTCATGAAACACTATCACGTCCTTTGAATCCACATACTGAAGTGATGCCCTCACTCACCTGGATTTAAATAGTATTACTGGGCTCGCCTCCGTTATGCAATAGACAGAGTTCCGCCGCAGAAGTAGGAAGTTTTCAAGAAACACGTTCAGTTCAGCATTTGTTTTAGGGTTAGTAGGATTCACAGAAAGTTTGGGAATTCTACTCGATTTTCTGCGACACTGATGGAACATGAATGCCGAGGTGCCACTCGTAAATGATTACACTCGATGTCGTTGAGCCACTGTTTGGTTTCAGAGGAACAAAAGTGTGATCCGCTGTCTGTCACCAAGACCTGCGTAATTACTTCTCAATTGAAACATTTACGAAATGATTATCTGGTATATGACAAAGAAGGTGAAATTGCAATAAATATTCCCTGCCACCGAGTACGAATCAGTCAAAATTGGAATGCAATATTTACCAAGAAGTTCCCAATAGTCTGTATGCACACGTTGCCTTGGTAGGTAACTGTCTGGTCAGGGTGCTCAATTCTTCGGCCTTCACTGTGTTTTATGTCGACAAATCGTAGTTCTTTGCGATGCTCTCAGTATCCGAATTCATTCCTGGCCACCATGATTTCATATTGTGTACAACATAGTGGTCTGTGTGCGGGTCATCTAATACAACCAACTGATCTCTCCGACACTGCACACCATCTTATTGGTTCATCACCAACCATTAATCATCATTACTGTAGTATAATAGTTTCTAGTTGTCTTGGTCGGGTACTCTGTGCTCCTCTATGAACACAATTCGTTTTTCCACTCGTATTTCCGCCGTTTTGTTAAGCGACCAATCCGGTGTAACCGTAGTGCAAAAAGGGTCGTCTCCACAGTGGAAGCGTTCTTCAAGCCGTTATTTTCCGCCAATCACACAAAGAGGTTGTACGGACCAATAGCAGTTCGATAAAACGCACGCTTAAATCAGCTGTTCTAACCAGTATTTCCCCCGAATATCGACCTGTCGCTAACCCTCATCCCATTTTCATCCCCACAACCTCCCTGTGGCCTTAAAACCTAATCAACAGTTAGAATACGGCTCCAGTAATTACTGGAGCCCCTGGCAAACAAAGAAAATCCTTAGCAGTTGAAAAACTGGAAGAATCTGCTTACCAGGATGATCAGTGATTTCAGATTCGTATACCGCTAGATCTAGACTTCATCGCTGTATCATTGCCGCTGATAGTTCAGCAGCAGTGTAGGTCAAATGAATAGTGTAAAACTTGATGATCTGTGCCAATTTTGAGTTTACTACCAAACAATTATTGATGCAATCTTCTGTTAGTCCAAAACACCACCAGCACTTTTTGTGTTTGCGAGTATCTTTGTTCAATAATCGCCATATGCAAGTGACCGGATATTCTTGCTGTTACAAAACTACACCGACGTGACACAGGATGCATATGAGGGTTATAAAATCGAGACGCCGTACTACTCGTTAGCAAACGTGAGACGATCGTTGTACCAAGTAACCGAATTTCTCTTCTTGACAGAAAATTTGGATGTTTCCTCATGGGTCACTTTGACCAGTGTTGACCAACGTTTTCCAAACGTTTGGTATTGTAGGGGACTAACCCAATACAAAGATATAAACGCCAATATTCAGCTCAAAGTGCAGTCGCTGAATAGCTCACTGTAGGTAATCCCGATCAAGGTGGAACAAGAGCACTAAGGAGACGAGACGCGCGCACCAAAAGTGTATTGCTAAGCAGAATCAATTCAAAGAAGTGGTGTTCATTCTGTACAAGGGAAAGTGGTGCAGACTGTGTATAAAAAGAGAGCGAAGTATGAACATGTTTTCAGTACCCTATAGAACTCTCCCCTAGAGCGTTAGAAGAACGAAAACGCTCGGTAAAAATGAGAAAATGTTAAGCACAATACTCTGAAAACTGTTGGCTATCTCACCGTTCGGCCTGAGCGAGTGCGGGGAAGATCAACAAGGATTTTCGGGTTGGACTGAGTTACGGGCTGTTCATTACGCATGAGCTTGGTAGACTGCGAGTCACTAGGAGTAAGATCAACACCAGAAGTGGTGGAAAGATTTAAGTGGGGTTCGACATGAGCAGCGTATCGTGGGATCCATTTCGATCGATCACAAAGTACTTGGGGAATCGTCTAATCACGCGGAATGGTCCAGAGTATGGCTTTTGGAGAGAGGCCTTAACAGCGTCGACACGAACGAAAACAAAATCACAAATGTCCAGATTGGAGTGCTTTTTTTCTTGTTTGGTGTTCAACCTGGTGGACTGGGGCCGGATTTTCGCCATGGATGATTTCAACTGTTGCACGAAGGTGGTAGCGTCAAAATTGGATTGGCTGGCATTCGACTTATAGAACAGTTCATCAGGGAGGCGAAGTGTCGTGCCGTAAACTGGTTCTGCGGTCATGCAACCAATGTCTTCTTTAACAGTCGACCGAATTCTAAGCATGACAAGGAGCAAGTTATCGGTCCAACGCTGAGGTCTAGTTGGGCTTTTTAAGCGGCCTTCAGTTGACTATGGAAACGTCCGACCAGAAGATTGGCTGCCAGATGGTATGCAGTGGTTTTGATGTGATCGACTCCGAGTAACCGGTTGAAGTCTCTAAACAACGCTGTTTAAAATTGTGCACCTCTATCAGTAGCTACAATCGTTGGAACGCCATAGTTTGAAATCCACCCGTCCATGAACGCTCGCGCAACAGTCTCGGTATTCGTGTTGGGGAGAGGTATTGCTACTGGCCATCTGGTGAAACGATCAAACCACGTCAGGATATACCGATGACTTTTTGAATACGACAACGGCCCAAATATGTCAACATGGACATGACTGAAACGTGCGTCAGGGTTAACGAATGTGCCGGGGTCCGTGATGGTATGCCGGTGGACTTTGCTGCGTTGATAATCAAGGCAAGTTCCCTCCCATTCTCGTATGTCCTCATGCATGTTCGCCCATACGAATCGGTCTGAAATCAGCTTGACGGTGGCACGAACGGTGGGATGAGACATACAGTGGAGACTATTAAAAATGGAGCGTCTAAAGTTTACTGACACAAATAGACGAGGGCTGATTACCGTTGTGTCGCATATGATTGTGTCAGAACCGCGTCGATAGCTGATTGAGATGCATCGATCTGTAAAATGAGATCGGAATCTTCGTCTACGCGCATTTGTACCAGATTTGTCACTTGCGATAACGCGTCTTCAGCTGCGGGAAATGCTGCCTTAGTCGGAGGTGGTAAAACGGAATGTTTGGGATCATCCTTTAACAAATCTGTAAGGGGTTTCAACAATTCCAAACGGTGCGGGATAAAACGGCAGTAGTAAATCACAATGCCTAGGAACCGACGTGAGCTTTTCTGGAATTGTGGTGGTGGATAATCTTTGAGGACAACGAGTTTCTCCGGCAGAGGTTCAATGCCGTCACGAGTGATTTGCTGACCCAAAAAGCCTATGGAGTCTACTCCAAAAATACACATCGTCGGGTTTAGGGTTACACCATACTGATCAAAGCGTTCGAAAACTGCACGGAGGTGTGACATGTGTTGATGTGCATCCTTGTTGGCCACCAGAATGTCATCAATATACACAAACACAAAATGCAGACCACAGAGGACTTGGTCCATGAATCTCTGAAAAGTCTGAGCTGCATTTCGCAACCCAAATGGCATTCAAACGAATTCATACAGTCCAAACAGGGTGGTGATTGCCGTCTTTGCTGTGCCTTGCGAGGCCACGGAAAGCTGGTGAAAATCTCGCGCCAATCTAAGCTTCGTGTGAACCGATGGAGAAATTGTGGATGTGAGGAATTGGGTACCCGTCTGGAACGGTGACGTTGTTTAAGGCGCAATAATCACCGCACGGACGCCAGTTACCGGGTGAGGTTTTAGGTACCATGTGCAACAGTGAGACCCAAAGGCTGTTGGAGGGCTGGATGATACCGAGTCGCAGAAGGTTTTCGAGTTCAGTTTTTGCGATGTTGAGTTTCTTCAGTGGTAGCCGACGGGGGCTAGCGACTGTAGGTGGTCCTTTAATGGTAATATGGTGGAAGGAGTTTTGCTTTACTTGTGACAGTGAGACAGATGGATTGATAAGGCGTGGGAACTGTCGAAGCAGAGTTGCGAAACTGTTGTCTAGTAAGGCCGAACGTAACCCCAGTGAATTAATCCATGTGGCCTTCCCGTGGACGCACAAAGCCGTTGTGCTGTCCACCAGTTTCCGACTGCTCATATCCACCGCGAGTCCAAAGGAACTGAGAAAATCAACGCCAATAATTGGATGTTGTACATCTGTGACGGTAAAAATCCAAGGGAGCTGTCGACGGAGACCAAGGTCGAGAGTGAATAATTTCTCTCCGTACGTCCGTATTGCGGTGCGGGTATACGACACCGGTGTGAGGTTATGTTTGTCACCAGTGGGTGGAATAACATTAACCTTAGCGCCCGTATCAATGAGGGGATTGAGAGACGTCGAACGGTCGAATACATAAAACAGGCGACATAACTAAGGGCCAGTAGCAGCCGTCGCCATTACTGATTGGCTTGGTCGTTTTCCGTCTGTTTTTGACCATTCCGAAAGGAACAAGGCAGATTGCAACGACGTGCACACATACCAAATCGGCGATGGTAATAGCACACAAGCTACTGGTTATCATCTGAGAGAAAAACAATATTTTGTGTAGGTTCTTCTGTATCAAGTCGGTGTTTCCTTGGTGAATATCAAGGTACTGTATCCAAATAGCTCATGAGCTCCCAAACCTGAAAACCCTTGCGTGATTCGGAAGGTCTCACTAAACTCACCTCTCCGTCTTTTTCTCTTTTATGGGAACAAGTCCACTTCCCTCAGTCGATATTCGTATGGCATACCAAGGAAGATACGAGATCTGAACTCGTTCTAGAGTTTTTGCATCCTTCACGGAATTTGGACTTCCGGCTTGTAATGCGAGACTAAAGGAGGTCTTATCCTTGCTTTGTACTGTCGTAATAGCACCCACGATTTTCTTGAAATGACTGCCCTCCATAGTTGACGAAGCGCCGAACTTTTCCCTTAGCGATTGTTGGTTAGTGTGAAAACGTTTTAATTTCAAAGTCTCATTCATATTGCAGG
The DNA here is from genome assembly GCA_013368495.1 of Paragonimus heterotremus. NCBI lineage: Eukaryota > Metazoa > Platyhelminthes > Trematoda > Plagiorchiida > Troglotrematidae > Paragonimus > Paragonimus heterotremus. The sequence continues at coordinate 70,233 of LUCH01002662.1, forward strand.
TTCAGCTACTGAACAGGTGTCGTCAGTGTATAGAAACAGGGGCACACTGGACGCCATACCTAAGACAAGACGCTTAAATGTTCCGGCTTCGCATAATAGTTCCCACTCTGTCGTCCACTGGATTGAATTATCCAAGTCGTTCTGGACTGTTACCGCATTTTTATTCACAAGCACTTCCGTATTATCCACTCAAAAATGTTTACTCAAAACACTGAACTTCCCCTGGCCATGCATCAATACCCCATCTACGTGGAGATTTCCGTACAACCTTTTACGAAACCTTGGTAACTGAACCTAGTGAATAGGACCAATTTAACACCGATGCCTCTTACTGGATACTACACATATAAACTATCTGCCACCCCAAATTGGCCCACACAAATGTGCCATATTTAACCTGATGATTAAGCACCGGAAACAAGTTCGCTTGCTATGCGCTTCTTCACCTTCACATCACCCGAAAACATGAAAAGTAAGCAGTTCAGGGTGTTTGTTTGGACAATAGAAATGCTATCGTATCGAGAACCGAATCTCGAAACACTCGACTGAAGACCTTCGCCGGATCATGGTGCATTCATTCCACCTCCACTTAAAACCGACGTCTAGTTAAAGTTTTATTCACATCGAAACACTTGATTAGATTTCACAGTTTTCCATCTTTTCAAGGAACAAGTGATGGTTGACCATATCCAGGACTTTAATCGTTTGACCATTCAATTACGAATTCTTGGAAACGGAGGAATTTTGCTGTGCACGACTTTCGTCTGACCTTGTGTAGCGCGTGATATTTTGCTCTTAGTGAGATGGATCACTACCCGGTCCTTTAACATCTTCTTCGTTACTATCAGTAAAACCGAGGTGATGCTGAGTGGTCTATACGTCTCACTGACTTCCTTGTCCCTTCCTTTATATATTGCTCCTCCTTTCCAGTCGTCCTGTTGAGATGCCTCAATCAAGAGTTACTATAAATGATGGTATAATGAGGTAGCTAGCATAATTTGAGGATAGTAGACCGACTTTATTCGGACCCGCCGTATTATTGTGGACAAACCCAGCCAACATTCCTCATATTTCTGTCGATGTAACTTTGGCAACGGGCGTTGTGGTATCTTAAAGAGGGAGGGTGGTTTTTTGTCTAGTCCTGTCCATCGCCTGTCCCTTGGCAGTGTCATGTAATCATTGCATCCTTCTCCTTGGAAATGCTACCTGGTCGGTCAGTATAGTCTTCTGCATTCTGAGAAGTCAAAATGTAGGAAACAAGCTTGTCTTTGGTGTATGGTCTACAGACCAGATACAGCATTATAAGTATGAAATTAGTTGTCAAGTCAGGATTTTATGGAACATAATGCAGTGTGAATCTATTGTCATTTGGGGATTACTGACGTGGTTACATTCTAGTCGGTATTTATATGTGCTTAATTTGGCCTCATATAGTAATAATCAGTCTTCTATTACTATTTACTACTGTTGTATGACAGGCGGTTTCGTTGTGGGTAGTATACTACCTGTGAGTAGTATACTACTCACAGGCGACATTCAGAAACAAAAGGGCAAACTCTCAAGGCCAGGAAGACAATGGACCAGAAGAGACTATCGGAATGTTGTGTACACGCTGTGCGAGAAGTTCCACCAAGACGAATGACAACGCACTCTCTTCCAATGTATATGAATGCATGTCTGCTGTGCAAACGAGTGTACGCGTTTGTAGTTCCATTTTTAACATGACTTGTAAGGGAGTTTGTGTAATAAACCAATTCGCAAATCAAATGTCTTTTGCGGTCACAGCATTACTAAGTGCTCCCCGTACCGTATCCTGCCTTCTTTCTGTAATGTCAGAGCTTCAGTTCTAACTTTTAGATATCGATGCCATTTTTCTGGCCAGAACCAACTGTTGGACCATCAGAAACCTAATTGTTCTTTTTGTTATCCTTCATAACTTTGCTGGTCGGTGAGAGAAAGCATCTCTTTCTATGTACTCCCCTTAATGAAGCAAATTCACCTTCTAGTTTCACCAGATTATTATTGGCTTTACACCACGAATCCCCTAAGATTAAGCTGTGAAGTTTCCAAGTGAAATGCCTAACTCTGTTTATTAGCACCGATCCACCTGAAACAAAAGTCGGATATTGTTTGGTGCTCGGTATCCAAGATGTTTCAGTGCAGTGAATCCTCTCTACGGGCGCTCCATAATGTGCATCCACTATGTCGGGTCCAACAAGGTAACTTAATCGACTATCCGCCACCCGGTGGATTGATTGACGTGAAAAGTCAGTGCTCTGACAGTGATCAGTTGGATCGAGGCAAATCCAAAAAAGCTGGGAGGAATAGACACAGTCATGAGCGGCCTCAAGCGTGCTGAAGTCCTCCCAAGATCTGTTTGTATTTTCAGTTCTCTTGTAACGCGCTGTAGCGGTTCTCTCTCTTCTTCGCCTGCAAGAAGACTTATGGACACAATCCACAGACGGCTTACTATCGTGCACTATTGCACTTGCGCTAACTAGCTAGACGTTGGTAGCATAAATGTATACTCTGTCTATTATTTGAAAATTATTAGTAATTAAGAGCAAAAACTCTCCACTAATACGGCCGACCTGTCTATCCACTGTGCAAGGTAGATAACCTCCAGGGTAGAAGCTATTATTATCACGGCAATCGTCCGACTCTATTTCAGAGAGAGCCATAATTTCTGTGTCATTTGTAGCTTTAGTTAGCTACTTTCACGTACCGTTAACCCTAGACATTTTCCTCTCGAAAACAAATGTTTCTCTGGAGAGTTCCTCTCTTCCCTATGCTGTAGTAGTGAAAAAGGCATGTCATGCTCTCAGGAAAGATACTCAGGAAGCACAGCTGCTTTTTAGACAACCTACGAGATAGCCCCTGTGTCATCCCTTTATCGTCCTTTCTGTTATCTTTCGTAACCACTTCCCCTGTTTCACAGAGGCTGACTTCGCTAAACCTTAGACCAAATTTTGTTATGTTACTCATTCTCTCGTCAACCTATTCACAACTTTCATGCACTCCATATACTAAACTTAGAGACTTTTGTATACCGTTCACAAACATCTTTTATCTCCTGCTTCTGGCTGCCCTTCTTTTCCGGTATTTCATCCGGTTTCTCTGTTAACTGTCAAGCTATTTTAGACCTAATTATCTTAGCTGCTGCCAAGAAGAGATCCCGGCAATGGGGCTTCTCAAACTTCACCAGTGTTGTTCTCGGTATCCCAGGAATGTTGCGTTTTTCTAAATCTGGTCATTACTCACATGCGAAAGTGGTTGAGCAATCACATACGATAATTCGGTCGTGCCTAACTTGAGGACAACGGCGCAATGGTTAATACGGTTACCTCATTAAAGTGTGGTCAGAGTTCTAGTCCCGGCAGTGACAAGGATATGCACTATTGACGAGCTCAAATGAGAGCGAAACTCGAGTCTAGTGCTTCTGCTGTTCGAAAGGGGCCGAGTGGAACGTCTGTGGGAATGCGACAGTTGCGATCAATTGTGGGTTATGTTTAATCTACATGCAAACCTGATCTCCTTTCTTATTTAAAGGTTCTTTCACTGAGGACAAGCAGGAACATATCAACCATCTTCAACAAGTTTTAAACAAGCAGTTTTGCCTTTCTTTTTCTTTTTCCGCCGATATACTGTTCTATGGTACCACCGGAGGTTATGCTTATACTTTCGTTCAAGTTAACCAAGTTAACCCGTTATCTACTTAGGTAGCTCGTAGTCGTTTGTAACTCCACAAAAAGTTCTTCTTGCTTTATGGCTATTTAGTGAACGGCAAAAAGTGGCATGATTTTATTTGGGTTGCCGCCTTCAGTGACTTCTACATAGCAAGTGGTTACCTGATCACTGTCACACGATTTTTCTCTTAACATCTCCACTACTTTGTAGGCCTATTGGCTCTTCAAGTGCGCTTTCCGGAATTTTAGGATTTCAGCGCAACTCACTGCTAGGAACAGATTTTTGTCCAAGAACTATGGGCGGATGGATAGATTTCTGATTATCTCACCGTCACTGGTATTCCAAATTCTGCAGCTTGCTGAGAAATTCTGACAGTCTTGATGGATGAGGTAGTTTTTTGTCCACGTTAAGCACAGCATACTTTTCATGGAACGCTATCTCACTTGCTAAAATATGTGCACTAATTGAAGGATCTGTTGTGTCTGCGGTTGATCTCGTAGTTTCCACCATCTTATCAATCAAGAGTCTCTAATTATTTTTGCCTGTACAAACGTCTTTGAGGTGTTCACGTGTCACTGTTCGATTTTGCTTAGACCTGAGCGGTTTACTAGTAAATAATGGGAAGAGGAGTTATATAAGTTGAATATCACGAATTATTAATGTTAGTTGTTAACTTCCCATAGACTCGTCAGTCAACCC
>LUCH01002663.1:11695-82548 GCA_013368495.1 Paragonimus heterotremus
GAGGAAGCTGTCTTGCTGATGAAGGGTTACTTTCACTTACAGGTTGGTTTTTTGTTTGCAAGGGGTAGGCGCCTTGATGTTGTATGTTTGAATGTAGACGTAGCTATTTTTAGTGACTAGGTACCCTCCCCCTTCCCTTTTTTCTTCTCTCTTCCTAAACAGGGTTTGTTTCATCTTCATGGTTGTGTGGCAGTTAAGCATCAGTGTGAACGACTGATGTATTCTTGTCTATGATGATGATGATGATGATGATGATATTAAAAAAATGTCGGTGAATGACGGCTATCCGCAAAAGCCTTGGGACTATGCACAGTAAGAAGAAAGCAATAAAAGTGGCAAGCTTCATTGCAGGGAAGAAGACTGTATCTGTAGCTACGATTCAAGACTGATTACTTAACCAACAATGTGGACCACAAACTGACATCGGCGTTGCAACACACTTATCCAGTTGCCGAACTGTGTTCTGCTAGGCATTAGAAAGTTGGTTGGCATCATTGGCAATACACGCTCATTCCTTCCTCTGTTGTTCAGTTGCAGTTGTAAAGACGTATACACAAACAAAACGTAGTTGGTGCTTGCTTCAGCTCATGGCAGGGAGTATTCTTAAAGAATCATCAACTACAATATCCAACCGCTGCCTGTTGATTGCAGGAAGCCCGAAAAATCCGGCACCATCGTTCAGCACACACATCCTAACAGCCGGTCTCTTAGTTTACCCAGTCAAATAATCCAAGGTATTATTGCGTAATCGTAACCCAAATCTGCATGTGATTAGTGAGGCAGTGCTAAAATTAGGCGATATCGGCTAGTTTTGGGTGTGCAAAGGGCGGTGACGCAGTCAGTCCGCCTGATTTCGTCATTTGTGTCTACGACTGGTTCGTGCACCTGTTGGTGCTATGTGCATCTAGTAAAATTTCTTCTGGTTTTACGTTAGCAACTGATAAGAGTAAATCGATGTTCCACTATCTTGTGGTATATCTCCCCTATGTTTTGGGTAAATAACGAACAACTCACATCCTCTGATACCACTATTTTACAGCCTCATGTTCCCAACGAATATTGGTTATGTTCAAGTAAAAGTGCTAACCAAGCATGTTCTCAGAAGACTGATACAAGGGGTACCTATCGTTTTGTCTTCTGCTTCCGTTTGTTCAAGTGGTCACTAATCACGTCACACTTAACTTGCGCTGATCATGTGAAGACGGAAATGATAAAAGTTGTAATCACCTCTTTGAAAATAACGTGATTTCATTCTTGCTCGAATTGACTAGTTAAAAAAGGTCCGACTTTGATTCCAGTCAGCTACCACAATTAGCCAGATTTTTACCCATCAGATTACTGTGTATCACTGGGGACGGGGTACTAAAAATCTTCGACTGTCTTTAATTACATGTACATCTGGAGGTCTGCTACAGTTGGGCAACTCCGTCAACCGATATGTATGGCATAATTACCTATGTTTTGATAAGTTTACCGGTTGTCTTAGTCTGTTCAACTCTTGCGCATTACATGCTCCTCTTGGTTTGCGTTAAACGACTATCTAAATTTCAATGTGTGATTATAACATCCGATGTTTACTATGACATTATTTCATCCTTAGCTATTCTGTGAACTGCTCATAAGGTTATTGATCCACTACTCGTGCATCGACATTTTCGTCGATTCTTTGGAATAACCTTGCCGTACTCACGTTATCGCTGACATTGTAACATCACTAACCAGATTCATTTGGATTGTTAGCACGAGGGTGTGTGTTGTTCGCTTGATGCATGTGTGACCTTACATTGTTCCCAAAAAATTCGATAAACTAAGTCAGCAACTGTTGGCGACAGCTCACTTTGTAACGCATTTTTACAGTCTCCTCATTTCCCATGTTCACGAGAACTTATAATTAAGTTCTTCGGGATAGCAAACTGGCAGTTGACGCGTGGGAATACCCGCCATTGTAAGATCACGTTTGGTTAGAGGCTGTTCTTTTATCTCCATACATGACCATCTCATATATGGAATTATAGCCCAGACATGTTGTTTCGGACCGATCTGACCGGCCATGGGAAAAATGCGGTACAGTCTATAGCTCACAGTCATAGCTGTTGCTTGAAATTGATGTTCAAGATGGAACCCTCATGGGTGCCTGGCAATTACTCGTACCCTTTTTATTCGTTTCAATGCTGTCCTATCCGAGTCTAGAAAAGCAGTTGGCACAAAATATGGGCCATTATCAAAAGTCTGTTTCAGCTAGCCACTGTCCTTCGTCTACTTCCTGTTTTACAATAAACCACACCATATGCTGGGACTGAAGACAGCCACACCACATCGCCGACTTAACACTCTCAATTGTTCACTCGAAATATGTTAGGTGTCACTCTACTTTTCTAGCCGAAATAATGTGCTTATTCAGCTAACTATTAAAACTTTGTTTGGAAGGAAGAAGTTCGAATTTTTCCTAATTAATTATAACCAAGTAGTGATGTGGTTTCATAATGTAAATAACTAGCCGAAGAAGGTGAGATATAGAAAAAACAGTGTGAAACCATGTAGCCTTTCTGCCTGGCTGAATTAGGAAAATTTGTAAATATAGTTGAAATCAACCCACAGTTCATTGCATTCCCCAAATTCGCCCTTATTTTTCAATATCTCCCGCTAAATTTGGAAAACTGCTTCTCATTAAGTTTATTTACGAAACCACATCGAGTCAAACAAAACAGATAATTTGTGACAGATCAGTTTCAAACTAAAGAGGTTCTCATCTACCCGGGAATATTCTAACACCCTGGTAACAATAAAACGTTCGAAGTGAAATTCGAAGAGTATGCCTACCACAAAACAACTTCAACCTTTGACTGTCCGTAGAATGTATGGCGGAACAATTACTCGACACTAAATGTGTCACGGTGCACAATTCTGTAAGCCTGTTGAGTCGGAATAAAACTTCCGAGTTTTTGAGACTGATTGGAATTGCCAGCGCACATATTTTCAGACTACTTATTTCGAAAGGGTTGATATATGTCTAAGCTGAACGTCACTCACAATTAATTGTAGCTTTCGCATTTCCACAGACTTTTCAGCCAGCCCGTTTCCAAGAGAAGCACTATACTCGAAGTTTGTTCTTGTTTAATATTCCACTTACCCGGACTTTTCGCCAGTGTAAAAGAGTGTATTTCGAGGTAGGTTTTACAACTATCGTGATCATAATGGATGATTGTGCACATAGTTATGGTAATTGTCTGCACGATTAAAATGATGACTGTTGTTTTAGTTTCGCTCCTGCAGTGTCAAAATTACACTGGAAAAATGTCAGAAGGGTGATTATACAATAGAAAAGGTGAACATGTTAGGCCAAAACCGAACAGTATATTGCGCACCTGATGCACAACTGTGACCAACCAGACCGAGCGTGGTGCTAGATGATTTAACCAGACAAATTTTGATTTCCATTAGCTAAGTATCAGCGGTTTCAATAGGTTCAGAAATGAATAATTGATTGCCACTTGAGGGCTAATTAGGTGAGTGAGAGGAGTGAATTGGTTAAACCAGATCATTGTTGAAAGGTTGGGACCCGTCGTCATCTATGACCAACCAATCCCCATGCTGTCTTTCAGCAGGATAAACGAACGAATCTTTTTACGCGACATTAGCATACAAAGCAATGAATATAGGGTCCTAAAATCTCATGGAATCATTGTGACGGCGTGCACAGGATCTAAATACAATGGGGGCAAAAATGTGACCAGTTAAGTCAAATATCAATGGAAGCACTGAACGACTTGCGAAGAAATTGCATTGAGCTGTAAGGCCAAGTTTGCGTAAACTTTCTAATTTACTATAGCCAGAAGAAAATGGGAATTGCAGTGCAAACAACAGAGGTCCAGTGCTAAGGTAACCTTGTCTAAACTGAATAACTTTTGTAAAAACCTTTTATAATCCGCCAGTTGGTTGTAAAATTTAAGAAGAGGTTTTAACAAACGGTATACTAATGTCAATTGTATTTTGTTCGACAGCATTTAAATGAATGGCAAATAAATGATGTCAGCAGTCGAGTGTGAAACTCTGTTTGTCTGGTTAAGTATAGCTTTAAACTATAATGAAAACGTTTACCAAAATCCTTCGCTGTATTTGATTTCTTATTCTGTCTTTCGTTCCTGTACTTTGTGCTAGGACATACATCATTAAACTGCAGTCTGGAGTGTGATTTTAAATAATACTAAGCTTTAATGAAACAGCTTGCAGACTAAGGCGATATGTGTCCTTTGCTGATTGGCGACTTGGTGTGGAATGAACTATACCACTTGATGTGAGTGAATGATCCCTCATAAATACGTCTGTTCAGTTTGAGTTGAATTATGTCTGTGGATAGTTTGCTGGATAGACTGTCAATGAGACGAAAGTCGTGAGCTGGATTCCTGATTAGGGAATGCTTCTTCATATTTATCAGAGTATTTTGTTTCAGTCGAGTACACTGTGTACAAGTGACAAGCAGCGTCGCTTGGAACTTACTTTGTTTTCTCTTTTGAGTTCTGATGATCACTTCTTGTTACTTACCAATTATACCGCAAAGGCCGACGCTCAAATTAGGTCATCACTGCTTTTCAAGCTGTTACTGTTAACTATTGACACAACGTGAGCCATGGAAAAGTAGTTATCGTATACAAAAATGTTACAGGTCTAACTGAGAAGACTGGCGTCATCAGAGTTACCTCAAGAAATGAGGGGAGTTTTCTAATCGAAAAGTGTATCGTTGTCGGGCAACACTTCATTTTTCTCTCTGAAATCCACAGCGCGGGCAGGCTAATAAGTCACATACTTGGCATAATAACATTGCATTCATGGGGTAATGTCGTAACGGTTTCTATGGAAGGAGGAGTAAGTGAGTGATTCAGTTTGTCATACGGTTGTACAGTAGACAGAGTACTGAATGAAGAATTATCAAGTACCTACTGAATTAGACTCTCTTTGCTTCGGTTGAATGTAATAGATTCGGTCTTAAGTCCCCACCCGACTACCACACTTACAGTCAGTCTGTGTGTAAACTGGAAGCTAAAACTGGAAATTACTTTAAGTTCACCCACCAAGTTTGAATTTAGTAGGCCGATCTTCTTCTTCACAAATCCGGTTCTGTTTTGGAATATGCAGGAAATTTAAATTTATCTACTCGTATTGACCTAATCTCAGGTAGTGTTATGATATTGTCCTATGTTACTTCATAGGCAACCCTAACAACGTCACGTCAAAATTTCGGCGGAGCAGAAGGCCTGCTTACGGTTAGCTTTACTTTATCTATTGAGCTTTCCCACCTACATAGCGCGCGCGTGCGTACAACTGAACTGAAGGCCATTAATTATTGTTGTATAGTTGATTGATGGAACAGAATCTTGTGTGCGGGTACGCGTGTGTACGTTTGTAGGTGCGGGCTATGAATTAGTTTCTTTTGATTGCCTAAGCTAACCAGCAGAGTCAACCCGTCCGGCTAAGACGTGTGCACACGAACATTACTCAAAACTAGTCCGTATTCACCCTGCATCTTAGTCGCTTTGCCTGCAGCATTAGTATCTTCAATTGCAGTCTTTCTAAACTTCTCTGGATGCGTGAGATCCGGCAAACGTCTCCCCTTCTTGCTGTAAAATCTAGTGGGTGCACTGATCACGGAGCAACGAATTCCTACCCCTTCGTAAGAATTGCTCCCGGTCAACTTCCGCTCAATCCCCCACTACATGATTCCCCGCATCCTGGTTCTGTCCACATGAGAGTGAAAACATTCGCCCTGGTAACCGACTGACTAGCATCTTTTAGGGGCTTAGATGGGGCTTAGATCGTTGCAACGTGGGCGCTGGCGGACTGACACGGGGATGACGGACAACGGTAGGTGCCGGTATCAAGCGAGAATTTCATCACGATAGTGGTACCGTCAAGATGCAGGGTGCTATTGTTACTTTATTCGTCTAACTTGCCCATACCGGAACACACAACTGAGTCATAGCGTCTTATTTTGAGTTGCTCTTCATCATAGTTTCTGGGTGCTCTCTTAAAAGGTTTTTTTTATTACTGTGTTCAAGTAAATGGAAAGCACACGTTTATTTTTATGGAAGGCGACAGGTGGTTTAGGGTACAGTCTTTCCGTCATAACAGTGATACAATTTCGTCCACATCTTATTGGCCATGATAAAAATTCAGTCTTTTAAAGCATTATACTTGAGAAGATGAAGAGAAGAAATGTGTCGTTGGATCAGATTAATGTTAACGGGTTAGTTTGGGAGACTACAGAGCAAGGATTTATTAGTTTCGCAAATATTTCAAGAATACCTCATTCAACATTATAGTATCGAGCTTTACTATGTACTCTTAGTGTTGAAAATTAAACTGAGCGTTTTTCAATGACTTGACGACTTTCAAAGTAATGAGAACTGTTTAAAACTGGAATGTTCTCTGATTCTGTTTGGATTCTGAGGTTGAGTGAAGAACTCACTGTCCCAATTTGTACGGTAAACAATAACTGAATAAGAATCGACGAGAGGTTCACGGTTCTCGTTCATAAGGTTTTAAGTGTCTGTCGATCGGTATCCCTTACTCACAGCGTCTTTGTGCGAACGTATCGGGACACTTTAAAGTTGATAGTTCTCAGACGCGAATGCAATGGTGAACCAAATTCAACCAACCACTCCCCTTACCTTTCGGGGTTTAAAAATCTCCTGCTCGAGTAAGTCAATCGCCTAACTTGGATTTGACGTGTTTTACCGTTTGATGTCAACATACTAAACTCCAATGCTTTCCTGTCATCCAGTTTTCTTTCCCTGTACTCGAAAACGTTTTCTTCATGACTGGGAACCACCCAACACCTTTTTACTCTCCGATAAACACAAACACAGCCACATGTACACTTGGTCCTTCTTCTTCCGGTGCTTCGAAAAAAAACAACTTTCATACAAACAATGAGATGATTAGGAACGAAATCAACTTACAGAGCCAGTGAAATCTATAGAATGTCCAGAATACATAAATTCTCATTCACAACTGAGACTCGCAGATAAATTCAAACGAATGCGTAGCCCTATGAACAAAATAAATGCATCGGTAGTAGAAATTGGGGAATTTGGGTTATTTTGAGTTGAACAACACTCATACTTGATCACAGTCTTCTCATTCAGATAAGCCTTTCGGCTAAGCCACTTTGGAAGGAAGCACTAAACTCGAGTTCCACTCTTATTAGAGCTTATCAGTAGCGCATTTCCTTGTCCGAATCGGAGTTTGTACTCTGACTCTCATGCTTGTGGGACTAGTGTGTTAACCACAACGCCAGCAATCTCACAATAGGCATGACCAAATAATCATCTCCGAACGCTCAACCACAACCTTGTATGAATAGTGTTCAGCTTGCCCGATCATTTTGAAAGGAGGATGAGCAAAATCGCCTTGTTCACTCCAGTCGATAATCTCTTGATCAAGATCTCTCAGTTATGTTGATGTCACTGTCTTCATTGAACCAACCGAAGATAGTTTGAATCAGCAGTAGAAATTCGGGGGAGTTGGCCTATTTCAAACTGAACACTACCCATATTTGATTAGTGGGTTCATTGAAGACAGTGACATCAACATAACTGAGAGATCTTGATCAAGAGATTATCGACTGGAGTGAACAAGGCGATTTTGCTCATCCTCCTTTCAAAATGATCGGGCAAGCTGAACACTATTCATACAAGGTTGTGGTTGAGCGTTCGGAGATGATTATTTGGTCATGCCTATTGTGAGATTGCTGGCGTTGTGGTTAACACACTAGTCCCACAAGCATGAGAGTCAGAGTACAAACTCCGATTCGGACAAGGAAATGCGCTACTGATAAGCTCTAATAAGAGTGGAACTCGAGTTTAGTGCTTCCTTCCAAAGTGGCTTAGCCGAAAGGCTTATCTGAATGAGAAGACTGTGATCAAGTATGAGTGATGTTCACTTTGAGAAATAAATGCACCTCTAGTAATCAATGCCTTCCAATTCAGGCGTGACAGAAGTTTTGGTTGGTGGTAGTAATCTCAAAAATGTAACATGTATAAAAGCTACTGTGAATCCGACTAAACGAATATGGATTGCAACTGTCTTATGGGCAGAAGTGAACGTGCATAAGATTAGGTCATGTGTGTGACAGAATTATCCAAGTCGAACCGTTCCCTACTGATGTAACACCCATAGCTTAAAATACCCTAAATATGAACAGATTTGTAACAAGGTTCTACTCGAGTCCAGTCACACACTTCCGTGTTTTTCCCCCAAGCTATGTAGCTGAGGAGTTATTGGATCGTCCCTTTCGGTATGCGCTCGATCGCTTTACCCAGAACCGAGAAAGAGAATGGATGCGGCAACAGCGTTTACTGGAAGGACGAGACGAGTCAGAATTAGGCCATAGAGGCTCTAAATTTATAGAGCGAAGTGAGTCCCGTACATGGCCGACAAGATGTATGGTAAACTAAACGAGACGATCATATACGGCAGTCAAAGCGTTGGGACAAATCACGTTATAAGGTTTGTCAGAAAGTGAACGTGAGAAGACAGTTAAGATAACGTAAAGGCGTTCGATCGCGCAACTGCAATCTGATTTAGCTGAGTAAGCTAAAACAGATCAGTTCACTCGAAGCCGGATTGATCAATCGATATGACGTGATTTGCCTTAGCTGCATCGTTAGGAGACGCATCTGCAAACGGGATTATTGATTAACTTACACACGTGTCCATCGAGCCACATCATCCTAAGTAGCTTCCACTATATTCACATCAGGGTTGCGTGATTATCGGCGTAAGTAACCTGTTAAAGTAGCTTAGTGCTATTTCGGGCTTCTTTTCACGATGTGTTTTGGAGAGATTTCCTAATGAAATCTGAGAAACTCATGATTTTTAACAATTCCAATGATTTTCCTCACACAGAACGGTGTTTACACATGCAGGAAATCTACCATCTGAAATGGGAAGGCCGACAATTGGTTGGCAGAGAAGCGGGTACCAAGCACCAGTTGTCAAGAGATAGTGCCGTTAGTCTATCCTGCGTAAAGGTAAGGACAGTACCAGTGGGAGTAGTTTGGGTGAAACTTCGAGTTATACATGACTACTGAGCAGTGGCGACCGAGGACGTCTTGCAGCGACTTTACCGACAGCTTATAGCGTAACAACTTTTTATAGCACAGGACACAAAAATATCAATTTTTTTCTAACACGGATAGTCAGCCCCGTTTATCATACCTCGTCGTTTAAAAAAATATTAATTCAATATCATTATGAACCACATAGAGTGGACAAACCGACAACTGACCTATAATACAGAGGAGCGTGTCCAAAATGTCTGCATTACTTCCTGTGGTTTAAGATCAGAAGGCGATCGTTTAAAAAGTGAGGATGACCATTTATTATCCAGATTCTATAGGTTGGCAGCCTGTGTTGGACGGTAAGCGGCCACCCTTGACTCTTAACCGACAATAACTACTGCACAAACACTTGACCTATTTCTGAATGTTAATGGATGACAACTAACCTTATACACTACAAGGTACACGATGAAAGCTGGACGCAATCAAACTCCCCAGCGTATTTCCCATGTTCCTCTGTAACATAGGGGAAACGCACCAGTTAGGTTGTTGAAGCACAGGCTACTAAAAATCACAAGCCCCTAAATACGTTGGCAGAGCACTTGTCGAGTTTGGGTGTGCTGCATCTCCCGACGTGACATCGTTCGGCCAGTGGAGCGCTTGCTGCGTTTTAACGTACTTTTCTGGTTCGAATTCAGCCGAAGCCCCAATTTTTCACAATTGGGTCCCATATAAATGCGATAGATCGATTTCTAGAACGCTGGACATAATCTGTTTTTGGCTTTTGTGAGTACAGGCATGACTGCTCAAGAAAAAATGTTTGACCTTTGAAGATACCGATGAAATGTCTGAAGAGGAATTGTTTGTCAAACGGTGACCTTTCGAAATATTCGCTGCCGAGAGTGAATGTGACAGGCAACAGACTGTCAGTGGAGTCAATAACAGGTGAAATTACAAAACATTTTGCAGAACTGTTGGGTACTAAACAGTGGTGCGAATGTCTGCTCGATAAGAGACCGTCGGCTAGCTTTGTCCCACTCAGATACATTTATGTACAACCGTACACCTGCCAATCATTAAGCATATGTGAAACGGCGCTCAAACAGAGCTCATTGGGTTAGCAAAACCGGCGGTATCGAATCGAGGAAAGGCAATGACTACCTGGTTGACTCGTTCTTGGTGGAATACAATTCGAGGCCCGTTTCCGGAATTAGAGCCATTCTAGATATGCAGTTTCTTTCACTACTCATAACAATTTTGCTTATAAGCCCGATGCATCTGAGAGTCTTGAGGAGCACGCTGCGGGTTTTAGTCATTGATAAGTTGAGTGTTGGGAGAATTCAGTTCGTCAGTTGCCCTAGATAGCTTACCAGTCACACACGTTGGAGGAACTCACAGAGCATAGGTAAGACGTGTGACCAGAGGCTGTTATAACTCAATGTCTACGTTCATGTCAACGAATCAGCAGGCTGGATGTGTCAAGTTACTGGAACCTTAGAAAACGTTGGTTATATTCGTGTGGAGACCTATCCCAGATTGACTAATATCGCATTAAAACATGAACACTGTAAGCTCCCAAACAAAGCACAGCATTTTTTCAGACTTGAATCAAGCCCGTCTACGCAGTAAAGTCGCCTTTTGATAATTATTTTGGCAGTTAGAAATGGAGAATTAGTCAATTAAGTTGGCAACAATTTGTATCCCATTTTGTCATGTTCGACGGAAATGTCTATTCTGCGGATTGAAAGTTTCTAGTACAATTGTTCACAGGCGACTTACATAAACTGTGACAAATCTTTCGAATGGTTTTTGTGATAAACAAGGCAGTTGTTCCGAAGGAGAACGACTAAAATACACGATAAATACCTAAAAGGCTTATAAAGGGGCGTCTGAAATAGGGCGCTGGTTTGATGCAAAAGATGGTAGTTTGAATCACAAAAACGGCACTCGCTTCGTTTCGGATATCTAAAAGTGAATCCAGAACAGGTGACAGCCGTAACGGAACTTCTAGTTCCAGAGGTCGTACATGCATTATTGTGCTCGAACGGGATGATTAAATAACTCAGTTGTCTTGTATTCAACCTTACTGGTATCATGGGTACACTTCGGCAACTTATACGTATAGGTGTGCCAATGTGCTAAGTTGAACAACACCAATTAACATTTGCAAAAATAAAAAAGCGGATTGTCAGCGCTTCAATATTAACATATTATAACCCCGACAGTAGCTAGGCTGACTTAAGAACAGCGCTAGTACAAGAAGATAACCGGGTAACTATTGCAGCTGACACCTTTTATTAATAGGGCAGAGCCACAAGTCAAGTTTTCAGGCAAACACAAGAGGTACAGTGGTGATAAGCTTTTTGAAACTCATGTACTCGGTTCGAAACAGATGGAGTTCGACTACGAAACGATGGCTACTGTGCACTACTATGCGTTCCATAGAGACCATATCCGACAACTGGTGTAAGTACCGACAGAATATACACTGTTGAAACAGCTTACTGACCCAATAAGATAGAATAATCTAGAAAAGAAAAGGGAATTTCAAACTCAGCCTGTTGTAGGCTTGGGCGGTCGTAATCAGTTCACTTTTGATGATTGGTTGATACTCAGAGGACAGCAAATCGTCATTTCCGAATCCAGCGAACGAAATCCTATTAGAAGAATCCAGTTTGCTCCCACCAGGGCGAATGGGCACCTCTGTAGAGCGGAATAACTATGGTAACGGCTAATGATGACAAACAAGCTTAACAGCTTCATTTTGAACAGCGTAGTTTGCAGAAGGTATGATGCAGCTCGATGGAAGAAGGTATTGTCATTGACAGAGGTTCCAGAAAGTTAATAGAAAATGGTGACCACTACCACCTTTACCTCTGAAAGTAAACAGTAGTTGTTAGCGGACTAATTCAGCAAATACTTTTAATTTGAAGAGCCCCATATTATGACTACGATAGCTGTTATTAACGAGCTACTTCTAAACAGTAGGCTTCAATTTGTGGGTAACGAATTAACGGTCTTTCAGTGCTGCAAAAGTAGTCTCACCTGTAACCAGTAGAATTGAAAAGCAGAATCCACGGCCGAAAGAGTCCAAAAACTCACCCCAGAACCAGGCAGTACTCTGATTCTCGCAATTTTGGGAAAAGGAACTGCCCCTGCAGAAAAAAGATTATAGTGCAGTTCAACGAATCTTTGAGAAACTAACGCGCGTAAAGCTACATAAACTGACCCCACGCATTCCACAGAGACTATAAGCAACCCGACATTCAACTGCAGGCGCAGCGTAGTCAAAGAGTGTATCGCAGTCTTTGAGTCGGAAATCTTTAGGTGTCAAATGCAGGCGAAAAGTTTCGGTGAAGTAGATCTCGTGTCACCAGAGTCGATGAACCGAAAGTATAATTGATACGTGTCATTGGTACAAATCATGCTGATGTACGGTGCACAATGTCCCTAATGAGTAGTACTACACGAGTCAAACGCGCGAGGACCAAAGGACGGTTTTAAATGCGATGAAGATGAGGAGCTGGAAACACAATGCGGGACTTGTCAACAAAGAGTCCGGCGAGAAGTTACTATCAACAGATGCGGATTCACGTCATCCGTGCAAAATAACATTTATGGCTATGCATATTCACGTACCTTGTAATGTATATTCAGAAATATACAACATTGCGGCTCAAGCGTTTTTGTGTTCAGAGCAAAAAGACGTGAGAATCCCCGCAGTTATGAAAAAAGGAAACCGAGTAAGCGTGCGAAGACGGTATATTCTACCAGATAGAAACCTAGAAGCAGACAACGGGGTGCTTTCTGTAACGAAAAGCGACCGTGCCTATGAAAAATAGACGACAGGCGTGATTGAGCGACAGTTAGAAAAGTCGGTCGAATATTTATTACCGTGCCGTTCCGTTTGGACCAGTCAACATAATTATTGATCGATAGTTTGAAGTCTTGTTATCTTTGATGGCATACTGAACTGTACTCAGAGTTTTTCTGACAACAAATTCCTAGCACTTTTCATAAACAAATATCAAGTTAGATTATTTCTGTAAACGTGTTCAATGATCCTTTGCCTACCCTAATCTATTTCAATGACGAGCACTCGTCAGATGGTGATCAAATAACAAATGATCACATCGGAAAATCCCGTGATAAATTAAGACGTTTGAAACGCTGGTTGTTCAGATGAATTATGGAGCGCGGATATTAGTATTCCAGGTGACATTTTTTGTCTCCAGTTCCTGCAGAAGTGTCTTCTGTTTGTTGCCCTATTTGATTTCATTGCTCTGCTTTCGAACTTATCAAAACGTTCGACAAAATTTTCGGAGGCCTTACTTGATCGGCTACTCAATTTCGTCATTGTAAGCTTACAAAATCCAGTGTATTATTGAGCTGTTCTTTAGTAGCTCTTGTGCCTAACAACATCTCTAACGTGTCCCTTCACATAGATATTTTGTAGATTTACTAAACCGGGCAATATACATTATAGTATGCGTTTAGTAGCACCTATATGAATGATTGTCTTCATTCGCAAATTACTAACATGATAGGACCCAAAACAATACAAAACAATGCGTTTCACTATTAGTCACAGGTTGGGTGTGTCTGCTTTCCCACGTCCAATTATGAAGACGCAAATTAAACTGTGGGAAAGTATTTTATTTCTGATGTGTACACAAACAAGCGTAGACAACAAACCACACACCTGTCACGTCATGATTAAGAAACACACTAGATGCGTCAGCTTTTACATAGAACAGCATATGCTACCTGAAGACAAGCGGTGTTGAAAAATTACATAAGTCTCAAAACCCTGATGAAATATGGATTAGATGCTGTTCAGCAGTTTGAGATGTTAGTGATGCGTTGATGAAAATGTCAATGGATATCCGGGTCATATGACTTAGTACTGCACAAACCAATCGATTTGGCGCAGTGGACTTCAGCAATATAAAGTATCACGACACCCACTGTTATAAACATCAACTACAATGGTCGTAATAAAGTGCAACCGTCCAGTTAGTTTTATCGATTTATCCAGTTTTGATTTTATTGTACGGAAAAACCTTACCTGGCGAGTTTGGTTTTGAGAGACCATGCATCCTGTATTACTTTATGAAGCACACCTGCTGACTCGAAAACAGATTACAGCCAACAATATCTATAAAGCGACATTTTTAGTTCATAAGTTTAGCTTTCACTTTGATTATCTTGAAGTGTAATTACTTATGCAGACAAATATCGAGATGCCTTGCTTATATTATTTAAGAGCTGTCGGTTACCTGAACCTAATGTCATTTTCCCCGACCTCCACAAAACTGGAACCCACTTGGCTCTGTGCGACGAGGTAAAATATGTTTATCTCCCACTTAAGTTGGTCCGCTCATCTGTTCTATATGTACTGAAGTTCGACATATAACACCTGAGGATGAAAACTTAGTTGAGAACTTTGTCAACTGTTCAAAAGTTGCTTATAAAGTTTACGTAAGTTTGCTTATCAACCCACTGACTCCATTGCTCACTAATTTTCCTGTGGGTTTGTCGTGAAGAAGCTGATGAGTCTGTCGAAGTCTGTTAGCTTGCAGTGTTCCATATTTACTGTAATGTGCCTAAATGATCACAGATATCTGGATGCTCACGATAAATTTGCGAACGAAGTTTTCCCTGACGTCTTCTATCTCTTCGTTTATCTTTATCCGTTGTGCATAAAAACTGCTCTTTGATTAAATCTGTTGCCACAGATCAAAGTATAAAACGTCAGTTAACCCATTTCCAATTCGGCCGTCACGTGATAGAACTAGAAGCTCTACCGAAATCTTCTAAAGAATTGGTAGTTAGTGTTTTCCACACAGGTCAGAAAAAGATGTTTCCCGCTTCGGAAGTATCAATGTATTAATGTAATAAATCATTTTGCTAAAGCTGTGCAAATAGTATGGCTTAACTGTTATCTTCTAGCTGTTTAAAGCGATGATTTGCTTGACTTGAAATAACGAGCTCTACCGGGTAGTTTGACTTCTTTACAATCCACGGATTCTCGTACTTTTTAAAAGAGAGGGCGAAATACGAGTACAAGTTCAATATGTTCTTCATACCAGTCAAAAAATTAACTTTTGTTTACTCAAATGACAAGCCAATATTACGCATGGATAAGATATGTTACAACTTTCTGTTGAACTTATTGATCAACTGGTCTTCTATTAGTCTGGCTGACCGTGTACAGTTTCGGTCGTACGAATTCGTCGTCACTGTTTCTATTCGAGCTCATTCTAAAACGAATGGCGTTAAATGAAACTGTGTTAATGTTTGACCTGTTTACTTCGAAGCTCCATCAATAACAAAATAAGGATTAAAATCTCTTGGAGTGGCGTAAAATCATTATTTCATACCACCGGGCGGCTTACGGCAACATAACCGTAAAAACGTGAGGACCGTTATGTAATCATAATATTTTATAGGCAAACAATCAAGGCAGTAGGGGGTTTGGGCTGATCTACACTGAACATAACTCAGTTGATTGCAGGTTTCGCATTCCAACAGACTTTTCAACGGGCTTTTTTCTCAAAAAGGATTTTTTTCTAAAGCGGTTGGTTGAAAAGTCTGTGGGAATGAGAAAGCTACAATTATCTGAGTGTTCTTCAACTTGCATTCGGTTATTATTAACGAACAACGAAGCAAAGTAAACTGACGTGCAGAAAAATACACTTCCCTTAAATGAGTAATAGCAGCGAAGGGATAAGTTCATCTAGTACGCGAAAAATCCCCACGTCAACAAATTTTCAGAATAGTCCAGTATGATCACTTGTAACTCAATCGCTACTCTGGAACAATTGTTGGCAATAAATGAACAAAAGATGAATCAAATCCTTGTAATGTGATCGTTTTCTGTTGCAATGGCTTCAGTTTTAAAGGATTCGTTCCTTCTAAAATGAGTGAACAAGTTGTCATTCTTGTAAGAATGATTAGAGCTGTGCTAGTCTGTGTAAGGTTTCAATAGAAAGCTTCAACAAAAGGTACAAAAAAGGTATGAATGAACGCAAGTTGCACATATCTGTTTGGTGACAATTATGAGATCAATTGTTGAAAGCCTGAGCCAACACTTTGCGAGAAGACGGTATTAAATTACATTTGTCTTTTGTTTCAGCCTGCTTTCACATGACATTAAATATGTCTTTTAATGTGACGCTAAGTGCAAGTGGATTATATATTTTGACCTGAATTTAAGCCTATTCTAAGTTGCAAGGAATTAGAAGGTTGAAGTATGTAAATCAAAAGGGACTTGAAGAACGGAAAGAAAGCAATACAGAAAATAGTGTAGCGGACTCAAACTGCCAAACTGTCGTTCATTTAATTAGAAATCGAGCTGTGTCTGTGAATATGTAATTTCCGGATTAAACCCTATGGCAAGATGACATGGTCACTCAGTGCATGCTTAGCCTCAATTAAGATAAACTCGCAAATTTTAACTTAACTTAAAATACCGCATTGACAAACTTTCCATCAAAAGTAATAAAGATCATAAGTGAAATCAAATGAGTTATCTTGACAGTTGGATTGAACATTAATGGCTTCGTAGACCAGTTGATAGAGCGCTTTTCGCGTTTACACATACTGTTTTCGTTGCTAGTTCGAGTCCAGACGAAACTAGGATTTTTCACAATCGTCTCCTCTAACTTATTATATTCTTTAAGCTGAGTAATTAGGTTATAACTAATAATAGTAATAACTGATGTACGTCAAAATATATGTCGTTAGTTTAATGTAGTGAATACTTTTCGTCGGGACCATTCCCTTAACTCTAGTGTCAGTGCAGTTAGCTTCATAATGACATGAAGTTAACATTCCATGCAATCAGGCAACTCGCAGGCTGGGAGCAGAAGAACGATAAAACCTACTGTAAAATGGTTGCCTTCGATTCACCTCGATGTCACACAAACGCTCAGCTAGGTTTCGCTGTTAGTTTTATTTATTTGGGCCATACTGATCGACACCGAAACAGTATATCAGTGGACACCACTGCATACCTGACAGAGATTCGGTGGACATCAGTGCACATTTCCAAACTGAAAAGGTAGTCTACGCAAGCCTCTGATTCCTTTATTGGGTATAGAAACTATTACAGATTGGTTCAGGATCAGGAGAGTGTTTGTACCGATTCATATGGGGGAAGAAAATGGGTTACTGAAATGATTACTGTTTTACTCTGTGCTACGCCAAATACTTAACCGGACCAAGAAACTCCTCAAATGAAGTCTAATAGAGTGGCCGCGGCAGTTGGCAAGCACATTCTGTCAATGGACGAGGCATGGACAATAGTCACCATCCAAACAGTCCCGTACTGACGGTTGCAGGTACGAGTCAGTAAGCACAAACACTTATCAGCAATTGCCAATCAACAACATTTTACCACCACTTTTTAAACTTTTAGCAATGATATCAAATTGATGAAGAATCAATGTAGGGTTGCTTTCTTCATTTTGCGTACGCGGTTCAGGTCTACATGCCGCAACACGAAGGTGCGAACACCTGGTGGTAGTGTGACTGAAACTGGAGACGAACAAACTCGTCCTTTAAAGTATTCCCCGTAGAGGCCTAGGCTTTCTAACCTATTTCAGATGTGTTAACTATTCCACTGGTTGTTTCGTTGAGCAGCTGACATCTGAGCTCAGTGATTTTGCAGTCAGATCTTCAGCATAAAGCAGGCCACCACTCCAAGTTATGACGGAGTATCAATACCGCTCATATGCAGCTCGACTATCAGGAATGGCTGATTGCATCACGTGAAAACAGTTGGGAATACTTTGGTTCGAACGGCTCGCTCAAATGTATGTTCAACAATGCTTATACACATTATAACCAAAAGCTCAACCGCTTTCGATTGGAGTTAACAGGAAAGTTACTGTGTATCCTCTCGAGGCAATCGGGCAACCTGATCATTACCCCCTTTTTAAGTTGGACGAAGAACATTCAGGCGCATGGCCTTGAGGAATGTACAAATGTTCAACAAAATTTGAAAATCGAGAGTGTACCAGTCCATCCCACAGATTTACGTATAACAGAAACGACAGTAATCATTGGAGCTAGACTACATCATCATCATCATCATAGACAGCAACTAGACTACATCGAACTAACAGATGTGTGACCTGTCGATGGTCCCAGCTGAACTATGGAAGAAGGGCGCCTAGTAACACAGTGAGGTTTGCAGCATCTAACATTAGTACCGGATAAAAGTGACCAGTGATCAGGGTGGACCTACGACAGCCACAGTCGTTATCCGGGTGGGACTATGTTAGCTTAAACTAGCCAACTGTGTGAAATTAATCTTGATCCAGTCCTCAGCTAAAGTGGCTACATCAGATTTATGTACAACCGTTAGGGTTGTAGACGCCCTTACCGGTCTTAACGTTACAATCGATAGAGACATAACCATGCAAACTATAAAGACGCCTGACGGTTTGACATCTAGATCTGGTTTTAACAGAGGCAATCAGGGGGAAAACAAATAAAAAGAAACCAGTCTAATAGTTAGGCAACGTCTGTTGAATTGACTGCAACACTGATGCTGGCCTAACGAGGGGCGGCTGCTATAGATTCGCCCGTTGTACGAAAGTTGTACAGACAATGCGAGTGCCATTTCGATGCTGGTCCCTGAATTACCATGACGATCAACTTTAAACGAGGTTGGCGGCCAAACGAAGACAGTCTATTGGTCGTGACAGCCATAACTGTTCTAGAATTTTTGAAAGAAGGGTTAAAAGTGTGTTGGAAAAGTCTCCTTCAATCAAACTGAATAGGACAGGAAGGTACATCTTGGCGGAATATCGACTAGCCATTTACCGTGATGAACACAGTAGATGGGACGATTTCGGATTTGTTTTCTAAAACGGCTGACAAGCTATGGGATTAGTACTGATGTAGAAGGCAGAATTGTATGTGGGCTGAGATACTCCTGTGATATAAATACCTGGACTGAAGACCGGATGGGGTTCTCATTCAAAACATTTAACTCAAAGGTCTACATCGTGAGGCATTTGTTTGGTTGTAGGTAGGAACCAGTGTAACCAAACAGTGCCCAATACTCACCCATCAATCTGGGACGCTGGAAAATTGCAGCGTGTCTTTCTTCTATCTGGCATGGTAATCTCTGTATATATAGTAATCACTCCGTTTACTTAAGTCTAATAATTCATCAAGCCTTGCAAGCCATTACAGCATCAGTGTGCAGTAGCTTAATGCATAAAATAATTTCCAGTTATTACGACATCATTTATATCGAGTTTCACTTTGGTGACATTTATTTCATATTAGTAGAAACCACAAATAAGGATAGTTCAATAAGGAGATTCAAAGTTACAGTTCAAGACAAAGATTTTTAGCCGATGGGGTATGACCACAAAATTTACAGACTAGTTCGGAGTTCTATAGATGATGAATTTATGAGACATCAGATTAAACCATCAAAATAATGCTTACTGTTCAAGTGACTCCAAAATTTTTAAACATTATTGGGCATAGCGAATTATCGTCCTACATTTAACCGCAACTGTTCCACCGGCACGCCTCTTTTAAGGCAATCGCAGCGTTCGCTAAAGCCGTAGAGTATGCCATCACATGTGACATCTTGGGGTTTATGAAAAGTAGAACTTCTTGTTCGACGATGAGAAATGTATACATTTGAATAAAGGTCCAAATACTTTCTTTTAACATTAACGACTCTTAATAGGTGCAGTAAGAAACGGTATACGTCAGTCACTCTTAGTCTGTTCAAAAAGATTACGGCCTGAGAAAATCAAGTATAGTTTATTTAAAAGATCATTTTCAGCAAGAGGACATTTGTTTCACCTAATTATAGCGAGCATATAATATCCCTATAGTTCACCAACATATGTCAACCTCGACCGTTTAAAATTTGGGGGATTACCCTGTGGATTATTTACCATAATTTGATGAGGACGAGCAATGAATTACGCCTTCTCCAAATCTCTTTTCGCGTATTCTTTCAAACTTACAAGATGTAGCTGTAAGTGACTCTAGGCTGAAAAATAATACCCAAGTGCACGAAAACCAGATCTCAAGTCGTAACACATAATCATGTCACTTTTACTTTAATAAAAGGGGGTACCCTTACTCACCAATAGATTGGTAATCGAACTGATATTTCCACATTCATTCCGTTCATACCCTGGGATCTACCATGTCCAATGTTTGGCCGCTTGCACTCAAAACAATACTAAGATATTTCACTATTGTAATGTTTCCTGTGGACCGTTTAGCTCGGGTTGACGAGGGGTGTATTGTTCTGAACTGGACAGGAACTGCAGTGACTATCGATACAAAAAGGTATACCAAAAACCCACCACGACGCTGGGCACGTTTGTAAGTTTTAGTGTCCAATTCAAGCACGTTTTGTAGATGACGCTAGTACCACTTTTGCTGGATGGATAAAGCAGACATACTAACGCAGGAAGACTGTTTTAACAGATAGTCACGTTCAGCATAGGTATTAGATAGAAACGAAGAAACAAACGCTCGATCAATTTTTAGAGATGATTTCATTACAATTTCTTCCGCTCTGCAACCAGTGACAGGGACTCCAATTTAGTCGAATTTACTTCAAGATCTTAAGCTAAATCATTGTTGCGACCGGATTAAAGCGTCTGCCAACAATTTACCAGTGCCTTGAGCTTTTACATTACCATATCATAGCCGTTCGCGCAGTTAAAAACCGAATGACAATAGGTGAAACGTTCATTACGGGGAATGCCGAATATTCACACAACTATAAAAGACTGTCAAGTGTATTGCAACAAAATGAGTGCACGAGCAAAACTACGCCAAAACGGAAAACCTTGTATCACCACGATAACTCACCAGAGAATGTCCAAGATTGTGTGCATTATTTAGAATACTCAGTTGAAAAAATTTGATTGTGGCCAACAAGATTATACGACTTATTTGAATGAAACCAGTCCATATATGATCCTGTAAAATAGTGGAGAAATCAACTTAAGAAGCCTACAAAACACCGATCTAAGTAATCATGCTACTTGATACATTTTGTTTTTATCGACCGAAGCTTGCAAAACACAGTACAACCTGAATTAACTGACGGTGCCCGTGCAGAATCTTTGTAAGACATATTAAATTAGTTACAACAACTCACTCCACCAAACCCACGTCCCAGTAACTAAGCTTACCCTCCTTTATCCCCTGAAATCCCAACGTGTCGTTCCATAATCAAAACATCGTTGAGCAAAGTAAACAAAATCGTGGCAAAAATCCTAATCGTAGAACTATCGATTGGGGTTAGCCGGATAGTCATCGTTTCCACTTGATTTGACCGAGCAAACTGCACCGTATTCACAAGCCGAAGTTCAAATTTTATGATTCGCTTGTGCCTAATGCGCTGTTCTTGACGCAGTGATTAAAACTCTCACCACAATTACACGTGAACCAGAGTTTAACCTCTGGTCGAAGGAATGACACGCAAACCAGGTAAGCTGGCGGGAGTGTAAAACTGAAGTTTAGTGTTCGTCAAGAGGGAAAATGATTGAAAAGTTCGTCGGACTGTGAACACTGCGATCAGATGATAGTTTCGCAATTAATTCTACTAACACATTTACAGGTCGAACAAGTAAATGATCAACAAATTACAGTTATCACAGTGTTCAAGGTGGATGCTGCATTTAAGTCATTTTCTTGCATCTGTCACACTTTTATCGGTCAAGAAGTTACACGGAATAATGTGCTGGTTTCATTTTTGTGTACAAGTCCCAGGACGCAAATATGCATATAGTTCTGTTTGAACTAGACAAGAAAGTTTGGCCACAACTTGCTTGTAGCACTTGACTCCAGCTAGGCCGTACTCAGGATGATCAATTGTCAAACTGTGTATATCATGCACCAATAAGTGCAAAAACATGTAGCCTGGCTATCATTCAGCCATAATCCCGTTTTCCGGAATGCATACATGCTCATAGAGGGGCTTGAAAACCAGTCAGCTTTCCTGTGGAAGTCTTTTTGAAAGTATAGAATTGAAAACGTTACATTGCATGTTTCGACACTAGACCTCAAACTATACATAGAATATTAACAAAAGTTATTAAATGTCATTCCGCAACCCTCAAACATAAATACAATCTAAAGCAGTTCATTCCCTTCAGACGTTTGAACAAAACAGTCGGACAACGAAAACTGGTAGATGCATGCATTTCGTATAAATGCAATCGACTAAAATTTCTTTATTTATTTTGTTACTTTCTTCACTTTATTAGTCTTCTGCATTCAATCTGGCGTTGCTCCACAATTCACGGAAGTGGACTTTTTCACTTTATTTATGAATCACATGTTTTAGTCATTTACTGTTGTGAGTATTCTATCCAGCTGGTTGATATTCTGATGTTCATTCGTACAAAACATTCTTGCGATCAATTGAAACGCTTTTGGTACAAGTTCTGGAAATACGCACCATTCTGTATCATTCCGACATCGGTGGAAAGTAGATTTCCTTAAAACATCAATGGATACATTTAAAAAAAGGATTTCCGTCTTATCCTTCTTTACTGCCGGCCACAGAGGAGTAAATCCGAGAACCTCTTGGCAGAATCATGATTTATCATAGTCCTGTACATAAGCAGCAAAGTATGTCCGTAGGTTTTCGTTTACGTTTACAGATGGATGTTGCAGTATGAAAATGAAGTCTAACTGCATGGAATTTCTACTGTTCTATGCAGTAAATACCCGTTTTAAAATATCTCATGTTAAAACTTGTCCTGAAAACGTCAGACAGCGCATTTTGACATCACCTGTGTTTTAAAACGTGCGTATGCGATTACCGATGACGTTTAAAAACATTTCAAAGGTCATCTAGGTGACGATTTGTAATTTGTAGGTAGCAGGAAACTTAGGATTTGCCAAGTATATTTTTTTTAGTACATGGAAAAGCATAATAAGCGCGCATTTACAATGCACCTTTCTAAATGAGAGGACACTAGCATCCGTCAACATGTCCTTTTTGGTAAACCCATGAAGTGCTTCTAAAGAATTCTGTTCCCGACACAGAACTATTTCTAAACTTCAAAACCAAAGAAAAGTTTTTGAATTTTTCTACAGGTCTGGCAAAAAACAAATTTAAGAAATCTACCCTCTCACCTTTTTAAAATCACATTTCAAGATTTCTTTTATTAAAAATCTAAGTATCATTACCTGGCTTTATCCACTTATGCGTTATGAAAACCTATATAGCAAATTTTTTCTCAAGTCTTGCTACTCACAAAGTTCATATTCGTGTTGTTTCGGTCCAACTGAAAAGAAGTTATGAAGCATAATTTTGAATATTAGAATAGTTTGTGTAGGGTAAAGTGGACTGCTTTTTTCGTATCCCTGTTCAGGCTAATGGACAGGTGCATTAGAAACCACTTCACTTCGAAGGCAAACACTATACAGTACACTCCAAATGAAAGCACTTTCAAGCATATATACATACAATAACTTATTTCCAAACTGTTCCGCATATTGTAAATGTTCTACCTTTTTGATGTAGCGATGCGAGATAATCAGTACCAAGCAACTCCAACCCTCGGGATTGTTTGTATAAAGTAGCTTTGCCCTGTTTGATTCTGGCAGACCATTTAGTTAGACATTTGTTGGTCTTACAGGACACGATTAAACTTCTACAAGGAAACGTAAACATCAGTAGGTAGACATATTCGTGACTGAAATAATCAAGAATATAAACTAATGATAACCTTGCCAAATATTTCAATTCCGTTTGGAGAAAAAGCGGAGCGAACATTCTTCCGGTGATCCAAGTAAGTTAGTACTTTCAGGAAATCCTAAAATAAAGAACATTGTGGACTTTGCTCCTATTTTAATTGTTTTGTGTTTGTGAAACGTATCGATTAGGTGAGTTCATCAATGACCAGGGAAATTTGCAGCGATTAAGTTTCTGGCTAATGATTTCAGATGATTAGGTGGAGAAAGCTTTATCTACGTTGGTCTGGTAGCAGCTGTCAGCCAAATAAACATAAATGCTCTGATGATTGGCTTTTTCTCAGGCGCCTGACCTCTGTCCTTCGTTTACGCAAATGCCTAACCGCGCAAAGTACGCTACATGCTGAACAATCGTAAACGGATGCTTAGGTGACCGTGGGAAAGTTGTGCACAAGCACGTTGACATACAGGATAGTACTCATCAACAGAAAGCCGGTGGAATGAATACAAATGATTTGACTGTATTGATAATCTTTCAGGAGAGAAGTGTGGAATGAGCTGTGAGTAATTTAGCCGGCAAACTTTGCTGTGCACCTAGAATGTACGGTTCGCGTTACACAGATTTTGTGTCTGGCGGTAAAATTTCTGGTTATCGTTTTCATGTAACTACAGGTTAAAAACTCCAATCAGTTATTCAAGGCTCTCATTGAACAGTCGGCCCCAGCTCTAATTATAAGTTACTTGATAAAGTTTCAGTTACCGTTCACTTCAGTAAATCGACAGAGCTGTACTGGCACTGTAATGTGCAGATAGCTTTAAGCTGTCCTCATTTTTCTTCCTTCAGCTGACACGCAGAAAATGGAAAGTATATACTGACTGCATCTATAGCATAAAATCAGTTAACAAATATGAACGGTCGAATTCATTATGTCGTGTTCGTGTCATGTTCAAATAGGAGGTGTTCCAAATACTGTTGCACTGAGAATATTGCGAGATTAGCGAAAAACGTGATTAAAAGTATTTTACTCAATACTGAACATTCCTAAATTATTTAATCCAACAGGTCCGATACTCTTCTACAAAGTTCACCCTTCGGGACCGCAAACAACTCTTTGGCAACCCACTTCAAATCTATTCCCCTTTTCCCACTATTGTTACACAATTTTTCGAAAGTTAAAGCAAGTATAAGTCAGTTGGAGGGATCAAGCCAAGACAATACTGGGTGTGATTTAGTTGCTGCAAACAGCAGTCCTGAGTAGCGGCCTATATATACATACACATCTATATATACTCGCATATAGGTGTACATATATGTTTTTGTACACGTATATTTATTTATATATGGGTAGATAAATTGGCAAATACGTAGATTTCTACATATATACAAAAACGACGGATGAAGGTGTCAACTTAAAAAAGTCTATAGCATGAAGCGTAGAATGTACTCTGCTTAAGTTGGTTCATACCGTCCGGAAACCGCAAGCTGGTCTGCAGGGGTTCAAAGGTGATCGCACTGTGCTTTAATTTTAAAGTAACACAGCTAGCACAGCACGGATAACTACCGGAGGATTAGTCTGTTAGGTGATGTTACGTAAATGTTCTGGCGAGAATTCTGCCAAATCGACTTAATGCTTACATCTTGAAGAAGGGTGTTCTGGGCGAGTCACTAGGTGCATGCAGTTCGCTAGTTCCGGAGAACATTCCGCCAAGGTAACTTACCACTGTCTACCCTCTTTGTGAAGTTCACCGGAGGGTCTGGTTTTGCGAACCGTCAAACGTCGCGGACAGTGTTTGGTGAACTTGGATTTCCAGTTTAATTAAGAAGTTACACGTGAGTATGAAGAAGAAAGTGCAGTCGTGTGGATCAACCGTTAGTGATTTTGACATTCTCACTGATTTGAAACAAAGTTGTGTCACAAGCCCAACCCTATTTAGTTCACACTTGGCAGCAATATTAACAATAACACTTCAGAACTCGGAGAATATTGTTCAGACTGAATACCCCACGGGTGGTTATCTATTGAATATTTGAAGTTTCGGCGCCACGAGACCGTTAAGCGATTCATTCGTTTGCAGGTGGCGGTGCGCTGGCTGCATACAATAAAAAATAAATACAGAGAATGGCCACGTCTTTCGGCGCCGCAATATCTGAATTTGGTCTGAATGTCGATGAAGATGACTCATTTTCTTTCCTTCAACCTCCTCCAGGAGGAGGTATTGTGTCCACATCTGGAATCCACATCGCTGGAGGCATTGTGGATAGCTTCGCAGACTTTCGTCACTTGAGTAGCAATCTGTCGACAGATCTGTCTGTGAACCGCTGGTTATGTATAGAGGAGACCAGTTCTGTTTTCGGACGTTTTAAAAGACTAGTTTCTTCTTAAACAGGGTTCGTTTCTTCTTCTTCGTGGTTGTTTGGCAGTTATGCATCAGTGTGAACCAATGATGTATAGACGTCTATGATGACCATAATGATGAATAGCGTCGTTCATGCCACTGTATGACAGTGAAACCTGAATGTTGTGTCTGTTTGTATATGCGGTGTCTCGGGCAAGTCTGCCTGCAACAACAACGTGGTTCTCAACACTGGGATGCTTTGTCAAGCAGACAAGGAAAGGATTTAAGCGGCGTTGCTGCCCAAAGAAATTCGCCGTCTGGGACATGTTCGCTGAGTGATAAGTAAACAGATCCAGAAGCAGGTGCTGCATGAGCTTCCAAAACCAGATAACTGAAGTCCTGTTGACCGTAAGCTGCCATACCAGGATGTTGTCCAACAAAATCTTTCGAGCTGTAATAACAGTCTCAGACAATTCAACCTTGAACCAGACAGTCTGATTGGGTGAAGTTTGGACGGGTGTTCAAGAAGAGAATGCTGCGTGACTTGGACTTAAGCACGCGGCTCTGTTGTGGATCTAAACGTTCTATACAATTCAAGTATGGATACGAGATCAAAAGGTGATAAAAATGAAAACAACTGACTCTCAGTAGTTCGTGAAGGTGCGTTGTTTGGAGTTTCACCACACAAAATGGAGTATTTAATTTATGGGATCTGTCGCGTAGTTCCTAAGTAATGTGGTAGGCCACAGCTGAGATAATTCTGATGACAGAAAAATAAGGAAATTCGCTGCAATAGCCGGTTGATTCTGCTAGCTTCTAACTCTCCAAAATCTGGTTGCTAGCGATGGTGAACACAGAGAGAACCCAAGGCTCGCGACCCGAGAGGTGTGATTCGTATTTATTGATTAGTGATTAATTCGATTAGCTTGGTTTAAAGGTGGGCTGTACATGTGCAGCTGAGGAAAGTAGAAAGCATGAATAAAAATGAGAGTTATGAAATAGAAAATACTGTACAAAACGCTACAGTTCGCAATGGAATTATGTCGCCATTGGGCGTGGTGACGTGACCATATGGGACCGCGATGAATGAGACCACGAATGCATCGACCATCTCGAACTTGTAGGGGACAAACTCAATAAGAGGGTAAAAATGCCAGTATTCAGTACAAAACGCAGTAGTCGAATAGCTCACACAGGCAATCCCAATCTATGTGAAACAGTAACGTCAAGGGGACGAGACGCGCGCACCAAAGTGTGTTGCTAGGCAGAATCAATTCAAACAAGTAAAGTTCATTCTGTACAAGGAAAAGTGGTGCAAACTGTATATAAAAATAAAGCGCAATATGAAAATATGTACAATACCCTATAAACTGATAGGCAGTCAACGCATTCACAGCACACTGCCTTAGAAGCGTGCAGAATAATTCTATTACATGTATGCACGCTTTCATTCAGTATGAACCGACGACCCTCTTCATACAGTAGACCACTTGTTCTTCTTTTCAGAAGCCGGGGTCATAGTGGCTTGCTGGTGCAAAGTAACTTGAAGGTTTTACCTGCAGTTTAGTCCAAAGCTAGATCCTTGCCTCAGTCCCATAAGGGATTACGTCGTGCTCTTGATGAAGTAATCCTTGCTCCTTATAGTTTCGGTGTCTGTGTTCCTAATTTATAAATTACAATTCGATTTCCTACTTTTTTATACCCTAGAGATAAGGGTTTCGACTTTACACTAGCCAATCACCAAGCTAACCTTTACTGACTAACTGGAATCCAGTGGTTCTCCTTCACACGTCCTACAGTTGTACTCCTTTCGGTTTATACTAAGTATGGCGTGCGTGCATGGAACCGCGAGTGGCACAACGCAAGCCGCTGATGATAACAGTTTCGTGCAAGCGTCCTTTGGTGTTGGTGACTGGACGACCTAATCCGAAAGCGGGTCTCATTAGTTACCAAAATCATATGGAAACAGACACACACGTAAATACACTAAACGGGAGCGGAAAGCGACATTAATGTGCCCTGGGTAACGTAAGCTTTTCAGACCAGATTGTCCGGAGCAAGCAGCACTATGACTTTTGTTGACACATGTTAAATCCGGGTGCTTCATGGCTATACAAAATACTAGGGCCAGTCAATCTCAACTTGACTACTAATTAATTTCGGATTCTGAGACCAAAGTTTTGAAAAACAAAATAATTTATTCCGCGCTCAAATTTTCGCATCCAGGAAATCGCCGACTGAAAAAGACAAAAATGAAGATCTAGGGGATCCGAAATACCAAGCGGGCGAATGCAATCCCGGTTTGTCATCCGAAATTAGCGTGCGGTTGTTACATTTTGCTTACAGCGAGGTCAGCCGTAGAAATCTTTATGGATGAAGTTCTAACGCGGCGATGTTTATATAGTCTCACAAGATACAGGTGAATGTGCACAATTAATAGTGGAGGAGTGCTGTTAGACTGTGACAATTTACAACTGTATGCTACCTAGTTCTAATGGTATTCGGGAACAAAAACAAAAAAGCGGAGTAAATTGGTTCAACAAGGATGAGTGTACACAAATAAACAATTTTAAGTTGCCACCAATGTGGCAAACCGCCATCATAACCAAGTCCACCGAATCTGGGGATAATTCCTTACTGTGAACAGTTTGTTTTGACGAAAAATTTACGAGGTACCTAACTCAGTGTTGTTTTGCATCACAATGCCACCTTGTTTTGACATACACATTGTTATTTTTTGGTCGGTTAAGGCAAACCTGCCAAAAGGTGTGCTGTGTTCAAAAACTAAGCCCAATGTACGAATATTTACGCAGGCATAACAGAAGAGTTGACTTTTGTCTTTCATGATATTTGCTAACTAACAAGTTCTGTTCCTGAGTAGTAATTTCAATCCCTATTCAAACTATCCCTAATTTATGAAACCCAACAAGGACGAAGTTAGTCTGAGACTCTCTGTTTGGTGATAAGCGTAAAAGTATTATAACTTTATGTCTCTACTTCATCAACGCTTAAAGAGAGACCGATGTCCCTTTCTAAACGGAAACAGTGTACAAGCGCCACAAGTTTCAGCATGCTAGAAATAGTCGGAGGAGGTACTGATTCTTCTGTGCCACTAGAGTCATGTTTAAGCAGACGATATCTGTTTAACTATTTTCACGTTATCCACGACCTTCGATTTATTCAGGGTCGGATCGACATCCAAGTTATCTTCAAAGCTGATATTACCCAGTTTGATAAAGGTGTCAAAGCTTTGGTCGCGGTTGTTAAATTTTTTTACCTTCCTAAATGGACAATTTCATGCAATTCACTCTATAAAATCACAGTCTGACAAATTTAGCTCTTGTCAAAGAACCCATACTTACTCGTGCCTACGGAAAAAGTTGAATATAGAGATAATGACTAGTAATCTATTGATGCCCTTCCTCGCTCCAGCATGTTGGAAAAGAGGAAGCAGAAGCTTTTCTCCGTACGATGATGTTTTGGTCCTGGGTTTATCAATTGTATTTGGTGGTAACTGAGCAAATACCAGCATGTTGGGCTCCGTTGATGTCATGCGGGTTGCAACGTTGTCTGTAAGCACCGGAAGGACTGGAGTCCTAGTCAGCATAGCCCGCCGGATAAAAACAGTACACAAGCCTGACCACCTCGCCAAGGTAGCAGTATAGGTCGGGGTAGCAGTATAGGTCAGACAGGCCAAAAGGAAGCGGTCAGACGAAAAGCAGTTACACTCATAGGATTATATGTCGCACTAATGACCGCGTAGGAGTGCTTAGGTAGTGAGGCACGATCCTGTGGGCATACAGCAGAACTATTTTTATAGTTGTGGCACCGCTGTCTTCCATATCAGGGAGAAGTGAGTTAGAAAAGGTACACACAAACAAAGAACATCCCGATCGCCCAACGGTTGACTGTGGCCGCCGGCATATTATCCAATACGGTCGAAAAATATTTATCTCTCAAAACCTTGATGTAGCTTCCAGTACATTCACTGCGCGCAGCAATGCTCAGAATGAGACCTCAATGTCTTATTCACTGGGCCCTCGGACTAGGCGAGCCCCTCACTGCCAAGTGAAGCAGACTCTTGAGTACTTGGTTGCGGGTGGGGTCCCCCAAGAAAACCCCATATCCTGTTGTCTCGCAGGTCAGACTTTTGAGTCAGAGGTTCGGGATGGGGTCTCTCAAGTCAAACCCCTTCCGCGGCATAAACGACCGGGAAATATCAGAAGTTATCATTCTCTCGACAGTGACATTACTAATCGATCTCGACTTTCTCCTACTGTTTTGTCCCCTATTTCTTCTGCCTCCCATGTGCCTTCGGGCGATAACTGTTTTCCGAGGCCAAGACAATTGGTAAACATTGGCGCCTTCAAGTTTGTTCTTGTTAGAGCTCGCCAGTAATGTACATTATTTCCACGGCCGGGGATAGAATCCCGACCAGGCTCTTATGAAGAAATCATGTTGACAACTGCGCCGTTCACCTCAGATTAGGCACGGCCGACTTAATACACCTGAGGGCACAATTAATATGAGGTCAGTGGTGCCGTTGTTAGCACGGTTGCCTCATGCAAGCGTGGCCGGCGTTCTAGCTGAGGCTGTAGAAAGCATGTTTGCTATCGACTGGCTCTAACAAGGGTAAAAATTGAGTCTAGCGCCTTCTTTCGAAAGAAGCAGGCTGAAAAGTCTATCTGAATGTAAAAGTTGTGATCAAAGGTACGATTCACAACTTGAAATTAATCAAATTCCCGACTACTCACCAGCAGTATGAATTAACAATCCCACCAAAATAATGAGTCAGGGTATCTGGGCAACTGCGGAAACGTTTTAGTTTAATGTTTCCTCATCAAGCGAAACGGCAGAAGGCTAAATTGTTATTGGTTGGTGGGCCTTTGGCACAGTGAAACGCAGACAGCAAACACATGGAAATATGCCACATACATTTGATCAGGCTCGAACGATTGAGGATCAGTTGCAACCGGGATAGGCGGTATACAATGAATTGCTTGAAGTGCTATTTAAGGATAACGAAAATTGTGTCTCTTGCGTGCCCTTCTATGTTACCATCAACAATGTATGCATGCTTTTAAATGAGGTCACAGCACATCCATGAACGCTGGCAGCACTCAGCTGTCTTGGCTGGTTGATAGTGTTTCAGTGAACCTCAGATCGGATAAAGCTCTCTAAATTGGATTTCATAAGACACTTAAATTTATAGTG
This sequence comes from Paragonimus heterotremus, assembly GCA_013368495.1. Taxonomy (NCBI): domain Eukaryota; kingdom Metazoa; phylum Platyhelminthes; class Trematoda; order Plagiorchiida; family Troglotrematidae; genus Paragonimus; species Paragonimus heterotremus. The sequence goes on from LUCH01002663.1 coordinate 43,015, forward strand.
AATGGAGAAAGTAGATGGATGTAATTCAAAACGTACACGAGTTTATCCCGTTGAAAAAACGCTTGAGGCTGGCGGAACATGATTTACAAATTAAAAAACAAAAATACTGTTTTTGTCTACGAATTTTGTATAGATCGTGACGTTACGTCTGGTGTTAACATGACTACCGGAACTGTGTTCACATTTCTCGAGTTCGTTCTCGCCGGCACTGTTTATCTATATGCATCACTGCGGTGCACTATATATCGATTCGATCAATTTGAACTAGTTATCTGTAGCAAGTTACCGTCGTTCTTTTCTCTGCCTCTGCGCACTTAAACGCACGTCCCGTTTTTTTGCTTATTTCGCGCTGTGATTGCAGAGCCACGATTAAGCTCAGTACACACAGTAGAAACTGCTCAATCGGATCACTGTCCTTTGTCAAAGTAGATCGATTAACCGATTCGCTTATACCCGACGTTATGCTCGATCTGAGCTTCTGTTTAGCAATCGGATTATCGTCTTCGGCAGTTCGACGAAGTCTGAAACGTTACGATGACTACATTTCGTATGTCCCTCACTTGACAACATACGGATCTTTCTCCTTTAATGGTGTGACAATCCAATATGATGATACTGAAGCGCTAGATTAATGAATATGACAACCAATTCATTTTTGTGCAGTTTCAAAATGACTGCCAACAGGAAAAACCTCCCGGTCAGACCGCTGAAACTTATTACATCCGTGCGTTTACTGACTGCAATAATGGTGCAACAGTAGTGCATTGTCGTAGAATTCATGAATTGTGTTTCTCACAGCTGGGGTTTTTAATTCACTGACGTGTTGACATACTGAAATAAAACTTGGGGTTAAACTGTCATTTTACAACTGTGTTCAGTTGAGGCAATAAGGCATGGCGTGTTAATTTGACAAAAGTGCTCTGTGGTTTTGGTCCCATAAAAGTGTGTTCAAAAATTCACATAAATCAGGCTGAGATCAAAATACTCATTACCTATAACAAAATCATGTCTTATGATTGAGCATTGACAGTGCAGCTGTGCCAACAAATATGATGAATTGATTTACTGAATTACCATGCTTACATAAAATACGCAGCGTATATTGTCTAGATCGATTAACCGACTTTGTCACTCCGATGTTCCTCATAGTATAGATATGGAAATTCATTTCATTTTGGACCAATTAACCAGCAGTTGCTAGTGTACCATATTCTGTTCTCACTTCTCTCCGGTTTAGTTGCGCTGCCCTGATCGTGCGTAAGACTAGGTGTTAGAGTGTATACTTCAGAACTAACGCTGATCTGGCAAGGTACGTTTTCACAAAGTGCAACCTAACGAAAATCTCAATTAAATCAAACGAAAACTGATCTTCGGTGAGTTCCACTCACTCCTTGTTAGGTCAATACTACCGTTTGATTTCGCGCAAGTCGCACCCCACAAAGAAGGTGAACAGTGCCACGTACATAGGATAGGCTACTTAATTGTTATAGGAATAGCACAACGTTACTACAGATTAGATAAGCGTACACCTGTGGTAGTTAATTTCGGCGCTGATTGAGTCCATTGATACTGTTATTTTGCTCATGTATGGCCCCTTACTACTGTTTTACCGGCTGACCACAGTAAAACTCGATATCCATTTCTCAGATACTCTTCTGTTCTCGTTCATAGAACTAACCTGTGAAAGTATTGTTTGATGTTTACCTGACGTTTTATCACAATCCCCACAAAGGCTTCAAAATACTCAAGTTTAGTTGACTTTAGTTAGATCGATCTCGGCTCGTAAGAGTTCATTTCCACAACTTGTCCACATTTTGTGTTTCAGTGAGTTCCGTTTTACACCATCTTCTCGAAGATGGAATTGTTATTCTGTCTTCTTCAGTCCTAGATTAGTAATAACTGAGTAACTCAAATAACCGATTAATCAGCGATGTGGACCACTGTGGGGTAATTGCAAAACAGGTTCGGCTTTTGCTTTGTTTATTAAAAAGCACGGAAGCATAATTTTGTCGAAGCCATTTAGAAATGATTGCCTTTTCCCGATTGGGAATTAACCTTCGCTAACCTGTTGAACAATTAAAGGAAGAACTACTTATCTTTAGGTGCAAGGTAGAAAAAAGAAAAGTTGAGTGCACTTCAAGCAAGCCATTTATCGTTGCACCTCACCATTAAGCGTCATTTTACTCCATAACGACATACACAATACCGGAGGTGGACAGCTCGAGAGAGCATACATAAGAACCACGGGTACAAGCATAAAATTTTCGGGCAATGAGCATGCATGACATAATGAGGCAACGTTGTGTACGCAATCACATCTCCTACCAGCCAATGACCGTGATGTGATCGGATGACCTTATGACTGTTTAGGCTATCTTAATCTGTTTGCCGACTTGGCGATTCGCTAAATACGAACGCAGACTATATAAAAAGTGAGCAATAAGATCAGACTGATCCGTATTTTCTGATGACCAGACAAGTACTTATTAGTGGTAACGTGTTAGATAACGGAACTCATTTCGTCAGTTGAAATTAACGTTGTGCCAAGCCCACTTAGAGTGCATTATTTGAAGATCAGCTACCGTTTCAATTCTGATATGACGAATTTTAAAGCTTTTCAAGTTAGTCTTTACAAAATCACGATTTGTTAGCCCATTCTTCGCATGACTAAAGAATAGCAGACGCAAGGATTGAAGTACTCACTGGCCAAATAGAAGAATCGTTGACAAGCTGTAGAACTAGACGCTTTGAACGAAATTTTTCTGATTTAATTTGGAAAACCACCTATTGAACCAACTACTCAGACCGTTTGTGAATGTTTACATGAATGTAGCGGTTGTTTCAAACTGATATTCCACGAGAATGTGAACATTTGTGAATAGCTATGATGACCTGCATTGCCAAGCATTAAAGTCAGCCTATCTTTACTTCTTCACGCTGACATTATTGAGTGTTTCAAATCACTTTTTTGTGAAACGTCTAGAGTATAAACCGGTCTTCCCAGCAGTTTGGATATATGCATACCGACTCAGTAGGTGGGATAGACAATTTTTGATTACGACACTTTAACTTGTGAAGACATTTTAACGACTTGTTTGGGACACCGAGTGACTGGAATACTGAGTATTGTTAGTTTTTCCGAAAGTTCTTCAGTTCCTTCCCATTAGCAGAAACGTACTGATCAACGGATGAGACGATCACCCATTGCGTTCAGACGCATCCAACAATGATAGTGTCGAAACTGCGACTGCCTTGCCTGGGCGTGCATACGATTTATCGATCTGAGTGCACTTGCGTGGGTCCATCGGCACATACAGAGACAGCCATTCGACCAGAAATGAAGCATGTGATCACAAGCGAAGCGTACTGCTAACGATGAAACAGGCGGTGTGGACTATGCGACTAAAGGTCTTTCTCAGAGGATATGTGGTTGTGGGTTCGAGTACACTAACTACAGCACCGCTTCGGGGAAGAGCGAAACGTTTGAAAACCACTCTAGTATAAAACTGTGCAGATCTGTCATCTCAAATGGCGGGGACAATTGGAGAGCTGGTGTAGTTTAAAGTCCACAAAACAGCAACAACCAATGAGGTGGGCTTGAGGCAACCGAACCGTGGGTGTATTTGAAAATGGCCAAATCAGAAAGGTGAGACATGATGAAAAGTACTGCAGAGTTGTTTACCGAATCTGAAGACATAAGCAACGTTTAATAAAGTAACACTGATCAATGTCCAGTACTCATAAATTCCAAGCACGCATCAACGAAGCACCAACACCGTTAGAGACATTTGTGGTGTGAAAAATACAGGTTTGAATTCTATACCAAAGCATCATTTCCGTGCATCGTTACCTAGTAAACGTAATAGTGAAATCCGTCACTTGAATGAAAATTAGAAGCGTTCATAATAACTGGTTGACGGTAACCACAGGTCGCAAATGAATAGCACTGAAAACACAAAGTAAATTAATGATAACAATAAACTTCACCTGGTATTAGGTGATCAGTATAATCTAATGCTGAACAGGGACATCTAACTAAGGATTAATTAACAGACGCGGTGTGGCAATTCAATTTGTTCAGAACGTAGACACGAGGTTCAGTAACTGACAGGTGTACCATGAACACTTAGTGATATCTATGAACACAAAAAAATCAGTAGACTTGTGACGAAATTCCCGAATAAACTGAAAAGATTCTGTATGACGAGAGTTTGGTTATGAAAAAGTTAGGGGAAAGAGGACGATTGCTATCCTGGAGGATTGTATAGGAAACCGCTCTCATCGTTTCGGATGGCATCTGACGACAGCACTAGTTAAACATGTGCATAGAATGTCACCGAAGCGGATCAGTCTTGGATCTTTTTCTAGGATGTTTTGGAAAAATGCGAGAGCAGTATAACCCAAGGGGGAGTACGCAAACGTTAGTGGATTTCAAACCGAGATCAACAATTTTTCTAACCAGATCACACGAAAATTGACACCCACGAAAACACCATTGGTATGGAAAGCTGGTGCATGCTATTGCACGAAGTAAGTTCCAAGTATTTGAATAATAACTACGTGTGCAAGCGTGAGGTGAAGCCTGGTGAGAACAGTGTCACGTCCGAAAAAGCAATGTTTGCAAAGCGTGGAGGATGAATGGGAGAACAGGTGTTGTGACCGTGAAAGACGCTTGGCCTGAGAATTCGTTTATTGCGCAAACTCCCGTACAGGTCGTGTCAAAAATCAAACGACAAACGCGTACACTTATTTGCACGTCAGACATGCATTCACCTACATCGGGTGATAGTACGTTGTCATTCGATTTGGTGGAACTTCTGCCATAACGCGTACCCACTATTCCGATAGTCTATTCTTGTCCGTCGTCTTCCTGGCGTTCGGAGCTTGCTCTTTTGTTCCTGAATGTCGCCTGTGGGTAATATGCTACTCGCGAGTAGTATACTACTCACAATGAAACTGCCTGTCATACAAAACAGGTGCTCGAAAGTGATCAGCTGTGACAGAAGAAAACACTGCAAGATTCAGAAACCACGTTCGACACGAGAAACAGTCGAGGTTGTATTCGCATGTGGCAACGACTGTAAAGTGTGTTTCTTTGGAGTGGGGTCGCACAGCGAGAGCAGGAGCTGTAAGACCGTCTTGAGGACGCGGTAATCAATTTCTTGTTGAGAAAGACGGGCGTCCTCATCGTCGTCTGTGGGGATTGTTACATCCTGAATATGTAACCCCAGACGTAGCTGCATGACGCCCACACATTTGGAGTACCCATAGCAAATTTACGGGCGTTTAGCCGTCCGTTCAAGATGTCAGACGTGCTATAAAGACGCTAAGTGTCAGACAGAGCTATAGTCAATGCAAAGTCATCAACATCCTTAAAAACAGTTTTTCTGATGGTGGCATTTTACATATGTGTGCTGTGAATAGACAAGACCACTTAGGATACACTCGTGTTAGATGTCCGGTGAGATGATGCAGCAGTTGAAGGATGTACGGGGCGTTCCGTAGTAATAGATAAAACTCGACTGTATTCCATAACCCAGCCACAGTTCACACAGGGTTGTTCGGTTTACGTAGCGCGGGAATTACTGTGGTCCAAGAGACACGGGAGGGTGGCCTAACATCAACTCCCCAGTGCCGGCAGAATGAGATGGGCGGCGACATCAGGCGTTGAGCTTGAACGTCGATAAACAAGAAGACGAAGATTACTATTGATCAAACGGAGAGTCATTCTAGCATGTATCTCGAACACCCTCAGGGTTGCGGAGATGCATGCTGTTTAGCGCACGCAGGTGAACGTTTTCTAGAAACGGGGGTTTTCCGTGCAGCCCTCTAGCATTCGACAATGAGTAAGTAAAAGAAGAAACAGACCGAGAGGCCACGCCCATACAGTCGACCAGCTATGCTGATTTTAATTTTAGAAGACTTATTGTGGGCGCTACCAGCTCTGATTGAAATATTCTCAGCGGGAAAATTGCCGCCAACTTCGCAAGAGCCAACGAAGTCACGGATCAATTGGGCAAAATGAAACTTCCTAGCAGGACTGATATAAACAGACGTTATAGTGCTTCCCATATATCCGGAAGATCCAGCTCACTCAGAAATGTGTCGACGCACACCAAATTCAGTTGAACCCCCTCGTTTTGACGGAATCTTAACCGCGAATTTTCACGCGGTTCCACTGAATGTGAATCACGTCAATGAATTGAGGGTTTCGGCGGCCTTGCTAAGTCCTGGACACTTTTTAAACTTCTTTTGAGCTATTGCGCTTCCTTTTTATCACGGTTAGAAATTAATCAACATCTTTGCGATTGGCCTGCAAACCTGATGTCCATTACAGTCTTAGAAGAGAAGCTTTTATAAACAGTTGGCCTCAGTGAAGTGATGAACAGCAGGTCGAAACGCACGCGGAGAAATCGAACGTATGAATACGTATCAGACTGTAAAGTCATCACAGAATGGAGGTTCAACTAATTGAGAAAACTTCTCCCGGATCCTCCCGAGGCAGTAATGGATGCTTGTACATTTGCAAGCTAAACCCAAGAGAAAAGGAAACACAACTGATGAAAGTAATTTACAGACCTTCTGCAACCTAAGTGTCCGTGAATTCATGGCCTACTGGATGAGTGACTGGACAACCACTTCCTCGTGACCGAACAACCTGACGCTTATTCATAGGCAGTGAGTTCAATTACCTGGCGTGCAAGGTCGAAACAGTTGTCCATTGCTTAATCGGGGCCACTAGTTGATAACGGATACTTTGTATTCGATCCACCCTTTCTATCATCAAAACCAAACCCTTGTGTGAGTTAGTCAGCAAGCGATGTGACCTTCAACTTTGGACGAAAAGTTACATGTACGCGTAGAAAGTGCAGTTAATCTGCGCTCCAGGCGAGCTCTCCAAAGGTAGTCTCGGTTAGGAACAGGACAGCATTGTTGAGGCACAGCGCATTTAGTCTCTAACACAAGTGTCATCCGGGCCAAATCTAAACACGCGCACACCAGCTGACCGGACTCTCAACCAATAGCCGCAGCTTTGCCGGTTGGTACGGTAACTACTGAGCTAAGTTGCTGTCAAGGTCTTTAATACTAGAGCAGCGGGAAAGTGTGCATCTCTAGAACAACGAGAGTGGTTGATTCAACCTAGTCTACACTTTTATCATAAAAACAAGCTATACAGAATATCAGCACTGTTCTTAAGGTTTCCTAGCCTGACTCCGAAAAATAACGAACAATCGAAACTGAGAGACGATCATCACATGAAACTGAATACTGCGGTTGCAGTTTGTGTCAGTTACTATCTGAGTTCCACTGAAAGCCCTCCGCACATGTGACAGCGAGAAGCATGAACCCGAAACATATTTTTCTTCCACACTAGTAACCTTTATCATGATCCGCTAATGTACACAGCAAGAAATTGTCAGTATGTCAAACACCTTATGGTTTACAGTACTGTTTGTACGTTCCTGTCTGTCGTATCTAACGTCTACTTCCGTCAACGTTACTGGTTTAGATGACCCATCGCCATGGGAATGAAACCATTACCATCAAGCAGACAAGAGTAGGCGAGTTTATTTCGTAACCAGTGATCGACTTCTTGGTAATAATAAGCAAACTCACGCGCTTCTGTACGTCCTGCGATCAAAAGGCCAAAATGAAACTGAGTGTAGTGCTGTGTCAGTTACTTTCGTTGTTCGAAGGGGGGTGTTTTAATCATAAAGGGCGGAATAATCTCTGTTGACTAACTGGCAGTTCTAATGTGACAAAATGATGAAAGACTACTAAAAGTTGTTAATAAACAGCTTAATGCACGTGCGCACATGGTTATACTTTTATCTATCACAATTATCCAAGCACAGAAAAGTTGTGATAGCGGTTGGAGCAAATAGTTGACCCGGTCGCTAGACACAGCGGAGTCCATTAATAACTCTGCGACATGCTGAAGATCACGCGACGACGTTGATGGTTGGTGTAAATAGGCTAGACAGAGCACAAAGTAAAACCAGTCGAATTGTACTGGAGGGCTGAGTGATTGAACAGTCACTGGCCCAAACTGTCACGGTTCGCTCGTGTGAAAAATAATATTGATTCAACAACAGCAAACAGACAATCAACTAATGAAGATGACTATAGTGGACGAACGAAACGTGCCATTACTCAATACAAATATACGCACAAGTTAAGGCAGAATGCGCTTTGATCAGAGTCAACGTCTGTTTTGATTTCAGTTGTACAGCCACACAAACTCTCGCCAGTCGATATCACTAGAATAGTCAGCAGTATATACGTGTACGTTCCAGCGCCAACAATTCTCCTTAGTACAACGTATAGTTACCGTTACTATCTATTGCAGGATCAGTCAACCACAAAAAGGAGATACGATAGCAATCACTGATCAATTACAGCACAAAAAAAAACAGGAATAAGCAACCATCGTGGAAAGATATTACGATCAATTCAGTCGAATGTCAAGATGGAATCACAGATTTGCGCGATCACCACAGAGGATGAAAGAGAGACGACGCTGTGGACCGCGCGATCTAAACGAACCGAAAAACACACGAAATCATTTGACACAGGAAAGAAAAAATAAAAACCACCCTGTCGAAACGTGTTCATAACAGATACTAAAACACCAGAAGAGCGACAGGTGTGGGGGGTCATCAGAAAAGGAATGAACCGAACTTGAAGCTAGACACTACAAACATGTGCACAGTTCAGATGTGTTGGGGAAATCAGACACAGGCAAATAGTACACTGGAAGAAGCCAAAAACAATGACAAACATACATCGCGATTCAAATCTGCATGAGGAGTGCAACGAAATGGCGGCCTAGAAGCCGGCTGCGGAAACGGATAGACATAACGTACTGCGATTTGATGTTGAAGGTCGTTTTGATCAGCCGAATGATAAAACAAGTTGAGCGTGGACAATGAAGGAAATAAAAGTCGATACAGAGTAAACAGATCTAATGAGAGATAGCAAGCGAATGATTCGATCGTAGCGTGGGCGAGAATAGAGGGGACAGATAAGTTTGTACTGAAACAAATATTGAAATGACATTTTCCGCAGGCGGATGGAGACTAGCGGCACTTTAAAGAAGAGCACAGATGACCCTAGGCGCAAAATAGGGCGGATGCTGACTGGTTTAAGCCAAACGTGCCCAAGCACTTGACTATAGTAGCGATTTGGATGATGATGGCACAGGGGACGTGGGTACCGAAATTGACGAATCACCATTCAAGACTGTGGGGTTTCTGGCAAGTGTGCTAATCATCGTCGATTCCGGTAAAAATGGATTACCGGGTTTGCGGCTGGCGATCGTGGATATCACGGCAGTGGCCCGATCAGCCCAACCAACATCAAATGGATCGGAGAAGCGGTCCGGCTCCGGCGGAAGAAGCGCAGGTGTCGTGGTGTGCCAGCTTGGAGTGGCGACTGTGTCAAAAGAAAGACGAGTTAGTTCTGAGTCAGCGCATTAGTATTTATCACAAAATCCAAATCCTTTTCACAGGTAACTTCGCTCTGGTGTGCAAGTCAGCACACAAATAAATAACCATCAACTGCACAGCAGTCTAAGGCGAAAACTAAGACAGCATGAATGGACGCATAATCGAACAAGGAATATTTAGAAGGTAACCCTAAGTGAGAAAGATTCAAAGACATTATAAATCAGCCTGTCAGACGTCGGTATGTGAGTCGAGATCATCCGTACAACACATCAGTTACATTGTACGATTGTTCTATAAGTCTAAATACCTTCCTTTAAAGCTGCGAAGGACAACACAGTACAACTGCGACCATAGATAAAGGTCAGAAAATGAAATGCACAAGAAATGAGAATCAAAATCATACTTCCAGTTCGGACAAATAAGTGCATCATGGACTAGCTCTAACGATAGCAAGGCTCGGATTGAGGGTTGCTTTTAAAATGAATTAGTCGAAAATAGTTGGACTTTTAAAGTTAACCAACCATAGATGGGATTTAACTTGCAACAACGGAAACAGATGACTACCGTTAGCAATAAAAAAAGTTTTAACCTACTGATCGGTCACGCGTAGACAGTACACATTCTCAAACAGAGGCCTGCGTTCAGTCGTGAAATGCTTACAGTTCTGAGTTAAATCTAGTGATTGAGTCTAAAATCATAGACATAGTCATCATCAGCATGAAACTAGTGGATCACACCGATGCTGAACTGTCACATAACAATGAGAAACGGATAGAAAAAGAAAAGGGGATGGCATTCACCTTATGAAACCCGTGGCTAAACCTAGGCGATCAACAGCAAGGTGTCCAAGCCTTGCACGTAAACAACCGAATTGCATGTAGGGACAAGATGTCATCCACGAGACTGCATCCTTGTGGCTTTCACCGGTGCTTGCTTCACGGAAAACTTAGCCAAATAACAACATCTACGTCACCGCACACGATTGGCCGCCAAACAAACCAACGTTTCCAGCCTTGAGGTCAAGTGAGTCACGAGGAACCCGGCCCAGAAAGTGAACACGTCCTACCGTTTTCCGCATACTAGTGGTTATTTTCGCTTTTCTTTACCAAGTAATTGATTAGCTACCTAGCGTCTGGAGGTTTAGCTAAGAGGGTACTGCGTGGTAAACGATGGATTGACGTTCTTAATGCATGACCTAAACGTTTGAACCTTTGTGTCTATAGGTTCGGGAGAGTTAGTTCGATCGATCTTCCAGGACGGAAACCTTTTTTCTAACCAACTGGATGTTTACTCGTCGATGCCGTTTGACGTATGCGACTGAAAGCAAATATCACTGAGCAAAGAAATCAATACATTATATACGATTAGTTGTCCCCGGCCACGTTTTGTAAAAGTAACGTGAAGTTACTTAAACAGTGATTCTAAAAATACGACCTTCAAACTTAGGCGACACTTTTTGAGGCCAAAAGTATTTCGAGTTGTAGAACATCGCTCAAGCTTTAGAAGTACGACCATACAATTTCACTTCGTATGTTACCGTCATTTGAGGCAGCTTCCTGGGCAAATAACCATCAACAAAAACAGCAGAGCATCAATGGTCTTCGCTAGTGCCTAACTGTCACGCAGCCATGAAGAATTAAAGCAAATATTGCTCAATAAAACAAATATGTTTATATACAAGCTCTTAACACCAAGGTGCCTACACCTAAGAAACAAACAACCGAACTATAAGTGAAGATGAGGCGTCGTTAGTATGGCTTTCACTACTTCGCGCCACTAAGTGCATTCAATTCATAGTAAGCTAGGTCAAACAACAACGTTCACGTCACTGAGCCCGATTAGCCATCAACTCACGTAGAGTATCAAGCCTCTGACTCCGTGAGTTACGGCGGTCTCAGTCTAGGACATGCACCCGACCTGCAGTGGCCACTTTCATTTCTCCATGTCAAGTCATCATCTGTTCGTCCCGCACTTCACTTCAGTCGCCCGCAGCATCGGTGAAGAGTGCTCGATGTGGCAGAAAATTGGCTGACATCCTCCGTACATGGCTTAACCATCTAAATATATGCAAACTAAAAGACTGAACAAAAGAACCCGCTACCAAATAGGTGCCTCCTAACTTCTTTGCTTATTTGTTGGTGCCACCCGATAGGAACGATCGAACAGACATCGATAATCAAATACATGACCACGGTTCATGTCTTCCGTCCCGAACGCCCAAGTTTCGCAGCCGTCTTATACACATAGGACTCTTAAGCTTCAGGCAGATAACCCATGTCGCCAGAGATGTTCTAGATTGGTGAATACAGCCCTAACCTTGGAGACGAGGTTACCCTTCATTCCCCATACCTCCGCCCCTGTTGATTCAACTTCCCAAGTACATACACCGGTCCAGAACCATAATAATTTCATTATCCAACATTAAATCCATGTAATCACAACAGTCCTGCAGAAGTGCTTCACACTTCGAGGCTGCAAGACGCATTATGAAGCATTTAGCAGAGCGCGAAATGGCTTTTACCATTGTCTATGCTGCATGGAAATTGTCAAACAATACCTTCTTATCAGTGTAATCAAGATCAGTCAGTCTTCTACCAGACAGGACGCCCACGCCGACATCTTATGAGTGTCGCAGATAGGAGGCCAGTACTTCGTTTGTGACAAAATTGAACAAAAATTATGAAAGTGGACGGCTTTGAAGTACGCCGGCCCTGATGCCGAAACTGTCAGACGGTTCACCGTAAACCCTAAGCTGGACTAAAGCATAGGAATTAAGGCGCAGACTGTGTTCACACATTGTGTCGGTACGTCCCTTCGTTTGAGCGACTCTGAAAAAACAGATCGAACAACTGAACCGACCGTGCCTTTATAGTTGGGAAAAACGGCATTTGTTGGCCAGCAGTGCATAGGACGTTGTTATAGAATTTAGAGGAGTGAACATTTAGTCAATACATCATCGTCCAAGACGAAACCCTGTCTGTTCTTCCCTAATATCTGACTCCCGAATGAGTCGATAAAGTATAATGGATGGCAGAAACCTAATAATGACTGAGATCAAGCTAATCGCAGGAGCTCCTGGCTGCTTTCGTGGATATGGGACCTAATATCAGATGGTTGCAAAAGAAAGGGATGCTCCTCCTCGTTTGCACAAGCTCAAACAACTGGGTTAAGATATCTACTAACGCATCCCTATCTTTGGAAAGTTCTGACACGAAGTCGTCTGGGCCAGCAGCTCTACCGCGTTTAAAAGCCGAAATGCAATTGCAGATATGGTGGTTTGAAATCTACAGACAAGAGTACATTACAAGGTTAAGGCAGTAACACAAAGTAAGCAGGTCAATTTAAGTGACCCTCAAAGCGTTCCGTCCCGCACTTTCACTTTCTGAACTGATTATGAATGAGTGTACCGTCCGCTTCACTGATAGTTTCACTGACAGACGAAAGTCCTAGATTAGTAGCAAGGATAAGCTTGAAGAGTCTGTCAATGTTCCCCGACGCAAAGACGGTTACCATCTCTTTAACATTCTCAGTTAGCTAACTAAAACTCACGATCGCCGATCAAGTTACACTTCAGCCTCCTACCGATATCCCTCCCGAACATGTTATATGAACTGCCGTGAGGAGTGTTCCCCCTAACATCTAACAACTTTAGAGATTTCTTTGAAATTCAATGTTTGTTTAACCTACGAACCCCTGTGCCCCATGTTTTAGTACCTGATTCGTGAATAGCTTGTGAGATTTCGGTCCAGCAACTATTAGGAATTTCCGAGCGAGAACTGCTAAGCTTGCATTCTAGGCTAGTTTGGTGCTTATGCTTCACCGATAGCATGGCCAGTTTTTAAAAAACCAGCCGTTACGGTCGCTGCCCAGCAAAAGTAAGAACAAAACGAGAACGTACCAGTATACGTTTTAGAAGGAACGACAGTTCTGAATGGAGTCACGTCACCTATAATTAACAGCTATGCGGTTTAGTTGAAACCAGGTCAGACTCGGAGGAGGAAACCAAGTACAACAATGACGCGCACGATGTCTACAACAGCCTGTGCTCGGCGTATAGCTACGGCAGACGCCCACCATTATTCGAGCGATATGATGCCAACCCAAATCTGCCACCTAAATAGGACTGGACCTCGCTAAAGCGGCCGACCTGGGCGTTCATATCTCCGGCCACGATGACTATATCAGAACTATGTGTCGACCGAAGGAGAGCGGCCAGATCAAAGTAAAAGGCATCTTTGACACCGACATCACTGCAGTCAGTTGGGAAATAATCCGGCACAGTGCAATAATTCCTGATGATCTGGGGCCTAGGGTTAACTTTAACAGAACCTGCTAAGCGGAGGGCACAGAGGTCATTGCTTGCGGAAATGAAACCTAGTAATGTAACTGCGGCCGTCGTGCTGAGGACTATACCGACTACAGTCTGACAAATAGCGACATTCGTGGAGTCACCTAGCCAGTGACGAGTAGACACAGCGGGTGCCGGCAGTTCCATATGTTGGCTACTGTCCTAGATTCTAGTCCCGAGAATACAGTACAAATCGATACTCAACGAGTCTAAAGTTCATGCGAGAGCAGCCTGATTCAGAATGCCAACACTGAAAGCGCCCATATTAAATCGTACTCTGGGTCTAAGTAAGGGACGCAGGAAACCGCAAAGTGGGCGATAAGAAATGTGGCATACCGGGACAGCGTTACAATGATTAGCCATAACTGTTGTGGAAACTGCAGAGTAAGTATTAGAAACAAGAGTCAGAAGAGGCTCGAAAGCTAAATCGGATACTACAGTTGTCGGGGCGGGGGGGCCGGCAGTAGCATGTTTCGCCTAGCTACCCTGCCGTATGCAGCAGATAGGACAACCTGATATATATTGCGAGACGGCCGATACAGTATGGAACTGCTAGTGTTGTGAATATTCATGGTTGTGTGTGAGATAAGATACTGGTGGGACGCTCGGAAGAACGGTTAGGGTTCTCAGCCAAAGCCTTTGACTCAAAAGCCTCAGTTGCAAGATAGTGGGTAGCTGGTAGTGTACAAGAACTTGTTTTTTTTTTCCGGAGAAGGTTGCCAGCCCTTATGCAATCCGAAACCTGGAGGACCAAGAGACTGCGGTTCGCCAGTTCTCTGCTTAATGGTATGCTCGGCACAAACGACTCTATCAACACAGTCTAGTTTAGCCAAATAAGTAACTGAGATGCGCATGCAGTCATATCACGTCAAGATCAGGTCTCCTTGGGACGGGTTTTTATGGCACCTAAACCGATCAACAGTCTCAGAATTTAGTTGTCCACGACTAACGTCGTTGTTACAAACATGAGACACCACCTTATGATTAAAAGCTGCAAAGCGCATCCCCGGGAACTGAAAGAGAAATGTTATCTGAAACAATGTGCACAGCGCGGTCAAACAACAGTACCATATCGTCGGCACATTCTAGGTCAGTAGGTTTTCCATCGAGGGGGGCATCAACGCCTGGATCCTGTGAGTGCCTTGGGCAGACCCTCTACCGTTTTGTTCACGATGAAAGTGAGCAAAAATTGGAAAATGGTCAACAATGATAGATACTATGCTCGATGTGGAATGTCTGACAGTTCTCTGTAGACTTTAATCTGAGCGGCTGTGTTAGAATGGGGCGGAGACAATATACCCACAAACTAGGTTGGCATACTCCTACCCTCAGGCGAATGCAAGTGGGCAGGTAGATCAACGCGGTTAAATGAGGCTCGTGGTTGGTCGGCGACATGCATGATATTGTTTCAGAATTTGAAGAGCAAAAGGCTGATCTACACATTCACACCTAGGAAGGAAATTCACCTGTTCTTGCTTGGTATCTGCCTCTCCGCTGTAGAAAATTGATGAAGTAAAATGCACGCCCGAATCTCAGTTATCACAGAAGCTAAACTAAGTGCTGTTTTTCAGAAATACCCCCAGCCCCTTTATCAAATACTGGAACTGAGATAGACATCCCAATAAGGTAGACATGGTCAGATGTCCAGATAAATTGGGATAAGTGATTAAGTCTCTACTAGTGCTTTCTTTGGAGAGTGCTGGCATGATATGGTTCATGCTGGTTGATTTGAAATGTTTCAAGGCTGTGGTGCAATTGCGAACCTCGGTTTTAGTGAGTGGTTCCAGGCTGATAGACCAGGGTTTAACGTCAAAAGTATGTGAACGTAATGAAATGGAGCAAGAAACTAACTGGACTAGTGTTCTACCCATTGAGCAAGTTTTGACTTATTATGGATAGGCGTACCATCATTCACTTTAATGGTTTCACTGATAGCTGACTACCCAGGACGCGTGGAGCGGGTACACAGAAACAACCTACCGATATTCCTCGATGCAAAGGTAACTTTCATTTTTATTGGCCTTTTCGCCTAGCTAAGTTTCTCGGTCTACCATCACAGTACGTTAGGGGTCCTTTGTTACAACTTTCTAAAGTGTTCTGAACTGCCGGCCGAGATATTCAGCGTACAGCTTAGTAGTCTTAAAGACTTTTCTGAGATTCAATGTTTATCATGTTAACAGGTCTTTGTACTGTAGGCAGCAGCATTCACTTCTCACAAGGCCAGATAAATTTGGACGCAACACAAGTTGGGTGACTCAACTTAGCAGGCCCAACTCATCGCCGGTCGGATCAACTTTTCAACCACTAGTTGTGATTGACGGGAACACTGCTCAGTAAACTGAAAAATCAATTGATAGCGAACGACAGTATGACCGGTGTGTACGCATGTGCTCTAGTGAGACCGGTAATATTGGACCGATTGACGTTATCTGTAGCCAAGCGCTATGAGAGCGACCTGATGGCGTTAAGTTGTTCATTGACGCGTTCTATGGCCGGTGTTCAGCACATAACTGCAGCAGTCGCTCAACACTCCTTGAGCGATCTGATTACTTAAGATCACCACTCAAGTATGATTCCACACCATGTAACATCCACAGTTCCGGCTGTTGTGATGGTATCGGAGATACACATCGACCGTAGTAGGGCGGAAAACTCTACATAAAAGGCGTCCCTAACATCGTCCACGGTGCAGTCAACAGAAACCCAGACAGAAATTACGAATAGACAACGGGGATTTGACGTCCAGGTCCATACTTGAGAGGGTTGGCTAAAGGGACGCCGTATAGCGCATCACTGTCAGGAATCTAATTCATCAATGTAATGTCCACCACAGTGCTTGGAGTTATAGACAATTAAGCCTGATCGACGACCACGGGTCAGTTGGTAAGCAGTCAATAGTTAGTGGAGTGTTGAAGGCAGAACTTCAATCTGTAGGTTGTTATCTTAAATTGTGGTTTCCGAAACGCAGCAGACATAGGGTTTTAAGTATGTTAAGCAGTCGAGTTACTGCAACCTGCAAACTCAGCCATTTCAGACTAGGGGCGTTAAAAGCGTTTATTTTACACAACAGTTGGCACCAACGATCATCAGCGACGTGGTGAACAGCTGGTTCGACATTGTTGGGTTTCATCTGTATTTCGCATACCACGTAATGGAACCCGCTACTCGTGAATAGCCATCAGGTTGTTAGGTCACCACAGAATTGTGGTCTAGACACTTATTCACCAGACTATGGGGTTGTAGGCAGACATGCGAATTAATTTGTTTCGTTGTTGAATATCGTGTTCTTGTGGAATGAAACCGATCAGCCGTTTGTTCCTGGCCTGCAAACGAGCAAGCATCCACTGATAGGTGACTGATGGATGTTTGCTTGTTTACAGATCAATTGTAAGCGGCAGATAGATTTCGGCTCATGAGAAAGAAAAATATAACAGCAAAAAAAGCGAAAGCGCTACTATAGTTATTGCTACACTGGGTCAAGGCGGCGGATTAGTGTGTAAACGAACTTGAAAGTTTCGTTTGTTTAGAGAGGAGGAGAAAAAGAAGCAGACCGAGACTCCCCCACTTCTGGGATAAGGTATGAAACAGAAATTAGGAGTCGGGAAAGAGTACGAACTGAGTTGGAAAATACAGTGTGTGGATAGGGGATCTACGCTGTCAAGTTTAGCCTAATAGTTCATGTACAGGTCATCACATCGAGCCAGAGTCTTTTCGTTTCGTGAATTTAAAAACACACTATCAGTCGGAGATCAAGAACTTTGATGAGAAATAGGACAGATTTTACATTATACAGACAACAAGTTAAAACGGGTCTTCTAGACCCATAGCAGGACAAGTTAAAACATGAGATAGTTGTGGATTATATAGATACAACTATTTTAGCAGAAGAAGGATAAAGGTCTACCCACAGAATCTCAAGCGACAGCAACTCCTAAGTGACTCGATTTAAGTAAACGGTTTCAAGCGCATGGGTTGCACATCACAAAATTATTTGCCGTCACTTAGTCTGATAACTCTGTAACGTTGATAGTGCCGGATAATGAACACACAAACCAGAGCATTTGTGGTAACGAACTTAAACCTACTGCCGGACAAATCATTAACTAACTCGGACTCAACGGTAGTTATTATAAGCTTAGTGAGAAAACACTGCTTAGATACACCAATTGTAAACCAGTGTAGACGAACTCGTGAGCGATTCCACGTTGATTTCGTAAGCTAGAGAAATGAAAGATCTGATGGAACCTACGCATCATAACCAAACAAATGATATAACTACGGACAAATCGGTGTTAACTGGAGAAAATGCCACACTGACCTGTTAACCCTGAGTAAGGGCTCACACTAAACGGACCAAAGTTTGTAGATGTCGATATCGGTTGGCTAAGTGGATAGCTTGTGGATAGAGAGAGTTGTGGTGATTCAGGCACAAGAGAAATCCCTGACGGCTTGGGTTGAAAAGAAGTGGATAAAGGCAGCAAGGGACGCGATGTGTTGTGCCATGGACTCAATGGGCTCGAAGTGGGTGGTGATGCAGCAATGGGAGGTCCACCAAGGAATGGTGAAGTAGGCACCGGCGGGTTTACTGCGGTGGTTGCAGAAATGTGCTGAAAACCGGAGGCTGTAGGCTGTAATGTGACGATGAAACGCAAAACAATTAGAGATCAACGGTGTGCGCGACAAACAAGGCCAAGTACTACCGTTGAACCAGTTGTAAAAAAGACATCGTTTTACAAAAAAGAAATGAAGTGGGGGAGTGAGAAACAAATGCTTTCGAGGACTTGTTCGTGGGACACTGCAAGCTGAAACGGTTCTGTAGTAGATTAAAAGATCAATGGAACTGAACTGAATATAATGTGTTTATAAACACACATACCCCAAGTTTTGTGACCGCAGAGCAACTTTTCTATCCTACCCAAACACAACACCCAACGACTGCATATTAAAAACACAACCCTTAAGGCTGCACCAGAGCACATGGTCTAATCCATAAAGCGGTGATGCCGCCGTCTCCCATGTAAGGTACGAATGTAAAACAGAAGAGGACCTTCTGCTAAAGCAAGCGGAACACTTTTTTGGTGCGAAAACATGCGAAACCACACAGTAACCTCAGTTTGAATGGTGGTCATAGAAAGCTCGAGTGTTGACTGCGGAACCAAAACCCTCTGGCTGTCCGTGACGGCCTGGTTACAGGTAAGTCCAGTGAGTTCACAACCTACTTTCACATGCAGACCGCCCTCCGATTCACAGCATGGAGAGGCTCGTGACCATATATTTTCTGTCTCCTAATTCTTTAAGGAGTTGGTAATTCACTCATCAGTTTCATAACACATTTCAATCAAGCACCTGCAGTTCGAATAGTCTTAAAACAAGAGTATCCACAACGAATACTTGCCACGTATGAAGGAATACACAGTCAAGAGCGAGTTTACTTGTGATCCACCAAAAGTACCTGCATATAACCCGAGGGCTAGTGTAAGAGCTCGTTAATGAGTACACTTATGCACTACACAGTACCTACAACAAACACTGTAACACGAGGACTTCTATAGGAATAGAATAAACCAACGGTAGTGCACCAAAATGTACAGCACGGATGGGTGGTCTGCCACAGCTAAGTTTGGTTTACTAACCTGTTGGTTGCACCAGTTTGGGCGAAACCTACACGGTTAGTTTCAAGGCATAACCTCCATTCTGACATAGCCGTGCTTCTGTGGCCAACGGACTAAGGTTGCAAATGAGCTCTATTCGTCTAAAAGAAAAGCTTGACGCAAACATGAGTGCACACACAGCTGCACATATCGCATCAGCCCGATGAGGCCATGAGGCAAAACACGTGAAAACATCGGGGGCATCAGGTTAGCGTTGCAAATCGATGGCCAGAGGTGAAGTTGACGCAAACATCAGAGCAACAAACTTAGGTTTTGATTACCTGTTGTAACCGTGTCGTACTGCTCGTATGTGACAAACGATTTATTAGCGCTTTGTATACTGATTGACTAATTTTTATCCGGATTAGTGCTTAGTGTAAATCCAGTATAGTACTAGCAATGCTGTTACATGCAGGCTGGATACTTCAAAGCTATCTAAAGGTTAACAGGAACATTCGGGACAGCTTGGACTCGAGCCCACGAACGTACAGCTGGCTAGAGTTTAGTTACACATAACGGAGGGAGGTGAATCAACAAATAAAAGTTTGCTCAAAAGATTAGATTGAACTTCATTGATGCATTCCCTGATGTAGACAATGCACATTGAACTGAACAACGAACGTACCCGAGCAGACATCACAGATCAAACAAGTCTGAATGACATACTATAGCCAAACTAACATAAATAGCCCACAAATAATGGACCGAAATGGCTAAGGCCCTGGAAGATGTGTGTGAAGATCATAAATGATGACGAATTAGTTAGAACCTCAAAAATTTGCAAATTAGGAAAGCGCCTTTTGATTACGCGAGCGTCTATACAGAGATCAGGATTAAAAAGCGACACACAAAGGAAGTCGGGATGAGAACACAACACATGAGTGAAAACAAGTTTAAATTTCTGCATATTACAGAAGAGATAGTCACAGCGAAGAGATTGTCTAGTCCCGAACTGTTACACACAAGTTAACTATCCTTACATAGTTGCGCTCATCATAGCGAAACGAAAGGGATCATCCGCAACTCAGCATTTCGTACAACCATCGTCTGCTAGTTTTACCTGATTTGGTGTGACTGAATGAAGATGAAAGCTATTCAGAAAGAGATACGAGTAGTTGAACCAAGCAGAGAAGAGGTTGTGATGGTTGCAATCACTGTTCAGAACAACCATCGGATGAATATTGTTCGGTGTTGTGATGATATTTTGCTCCCTTGATTAGGTGCCATGAGGGGAAGGGCACAAGATATCAAGACAGATGTTTGTATAATGGTATATAACAGAGCATAAGAATCAATAGGTCACATGACATCAATTACCCACACGAATGGTTGGCAGAATGATGCGTGTGAGTGTAGGTACGCCTTAACAAGATGAGTGAATAGTTCAATGAGACGATTATACAAGTGCAATCGATGGGTGACGTCACACGTAATTCTAATTAGTTTCATTCTACAGTTAGGACTAATCAAATGAATGTCCTCTGCTATGAACCATACAAAAATTGATACAACAGCGCGCACGGCATGTTAAAGTGATATAGGAATGACAAAAATAATAAAAGGAAGTGGATTTTCATCAATTTTTGTCAGATGTTCGTTAAAACGGAATGATCGCGGTAAGGATCCCTTCTAGTCCCGTGAACTTCATTATCGTATCCGTAACGTAGACTAAGCGAAACTTTTTAAGATGTACAAAAAACGCGATCGAAGGTCTAAAACATTGGATTGAAAGGGCGGTCAACGACTCAGAAGCAAAGTGTTATGACAGACGCAAGCTGTAAGCAGA
Organism: Paragonimus heterotremus; assembly: GCA_013368495.1. Taxonomy (NCBI): domain Eukaryota; kingdom Metazoa; phylum Platyhelminthes; class Trematoda; order Plagiorchiida; family Troglotrematidae; genus Paragonimus; species Paragonimus heterotremus. The sequence continues at coordinate 64,249 of LUCH01002663.1, forward strand.
ACGTCTGGAAATTGGAACAACAAAGCCGATATCTGCAACACACGAAAGGCGTTCGATTAAAATAATGCTACCTGATATATAAGAACAGTGAAAACCACAGTAAAATCAACAGGGACAAGGCAGTAGGTTTTCTTCCGCTGAAAAAAGAAAAGGAAGTCTACGAGGAAACAAAGGAGTTTCTCGGACCCTGAAAAGAATTTTGCTTCGTGAATGTCAATAGGATAAAGTTTGTTCATAACGTAATTTTTTCCAGGATTGAAGCAAACGCGACCATGGTCCGAATGGCGGGGATTAGCCCTGTTGTCCAGCACTTCAAATATGTACTAGCAAAAAATCAAGAGCAAACGCAGGGTTTACAATAGAGTAGAGTTTTCTAGTCAGTCATGGGAAAAATACCTGTTGGAAAAGACAGCTAACAAATCGGTTATATCACAGTCCAATAGCGGTAGGTAAATGTTAGATATATGGGGGCGAGTTTTGTAGCAGTGACATTTCCGAGAAGGTATGCAAAAGAAGGTTGCTTGGAGACAAAACATGTTTTTAGTCTAGCGATGGTATTTTAATAACGAGACAAGAGCAATTTGAAAAAGAATCCGATAAAACTGACTCTATCAAGATTAACCGCTAAGTGCAATCAATAAATCTCTTTGAAAACTGTGGTCGTAGTAAACAGCTTTGTGGAATGACGAATCTGACACATAAGTAAATGATTAAATAAAAAGACAAATTGCGTGGATCTGTGCCTCAACCGTGAACAGAAGGCTGACTGAAAATTCAAACGAGATATACGATAGTTCGTTTGGCTTAGGTCACCGGGACCAAACAGAGAGAACGTGCTCTGAGGTCACGTGAATTTGCCAGAAACTGCTGTTTGAAACAATCGGAGATGGAGGAAGTCGTCCGGTAAGAGAGTGGCACAAGAATGTCAGAGAAGGTAGTCACAGTGTGCTAATAAAACTAGCAAACGAGTTATGTTACTAATAAGTAGTTTGGCGGATTTGGTAATTTAAGTATCGACTGTGAAAAATTTGGACTTTGGCTGAACTCGGGCCAGCAACAGAAACCGCATGCTCAAACGCGACCACTATTCTACCAGATGAACTACAAAGTCATACAAGGAGCCCCAACATTTTGACCCAGTCATCTACCCATCCCACTGTTTCATGGAACCCACCAAATGATTCACGGGACTGACTGCGCAAACACGACTTCTCAAGAAGTTCACGCCACCTATGAGCATTGAAATTGTATTACCATTAGGTAGTTAGACGGATTTTTTTTAACTTGGAAGAGACTCAACTGCGGGATATCTAAGGTTCAGCTAAGTTCGAATCAATGGTGCTGGTGAGCTGAAGCGTGAAACGGCCGGAGAGTCGATCCTTGGGATCATTTGGAAGATTTCATATAACACAGTGGATGGTGTGGGGAGATGTGAAATTTTCAAGCCTGAGACTTGACTGGTTTGAACATGTGTCCGTCGCTGGTTTGAATCCAACTGAAGCTCGAATTTTTCATGTTTGGGCTTTTTTCTAATTTCATTATGACCAGAAAAGATGTTAATTGGTGTCGCCTCGCTCCAGTTGGGCAGTTTTAAATCTTCCCATCAGGTAAGCTATTCAAATTTCTGAATGCTGGAGAAATTTGAAGCAGCAAGCCAAAGTTAACCACATCGAAGCGGTGCTCTAGCAGAATCAACAGATATGAAAATGCAACGTAGATGCACATGAACCCAACTGAGGCCAAAAAGAAGTCTTCGTCTACCTCCCATGTAGATTCACAATAGATTCATTAAGAAATGAGGACTGGGAAAAATTTGTCATAATCGTTCATTTCTTTGACGCAGGAAATCTCTTAGTCTGACGAAAACTATGAACAACTCATATAAAATTACGTGGTTTTCAGATGTTTAGATGCAGTGAATGATCTCAGTAGGGATATGCGCTAATGATAAAAACATAGGATAGCCCAAGTGTTTCGTGGTTAATTATAACACAATAAACATAAAAGAACCAACGATGACCGCTAAAAGCCAACGGAGGTCGCTGAACTATGCGTGATTGATCACGACTGTTTGTTTAGCATTCATCACTCAGTGGCAGTCACATGCTCTGTAGTGAGTAAAGTGTACTCGGGTAGCAGGGCAAACTGGAAGTTGAAAGCAAAGCATACACGTAAAGCGAACAGAGCGTATACGGAAACGGAGGCGTCAACCAAACGAAAAGGATAAGATGAAGGACGATGAAGAGTCACTCATTATATACACAAATTAACAATACCGACCGTCCCGGAAGTTGTGCTTAATCCGTGTGACCATGTGAAAAGTGTCATGTGCGTGTCGGGGTCAAATCGTGCGAAAGTATGTAGACAGGGGTAAACGAGGTAGGCCAAGGGTGTAATGGTTATAAAATTGGACTAATCGACCATTTAGTTGGACCGGATTGCAACCACCTGGGTGGTCAATTGTCAGTTAAGTTGGGAAATGGAAACAGCAAATTGTATTAGCAAAATCGAAATTGAAGTGTATGGGGCACCTGGACTACCATTACCGTGTGCGAGAAATGATAATGGCTCTCAAGTTCATTGGACTGGATTTTCAATTTCTGGCACATATTGTTACCACTGCACGACGTGCGACAGGCGATAACTCCTGATGTTACCAAATGGTGGACGCTAAGCAAGTTGGACATGACGCTGAAATAGCGTACAATACGTTCATATTGAAATTCAATAATGACGTGCTCATTAAACAACAAAGTTCGAACGAATGTAATAAACGTAACCAACTGTGGATGACAGACAAAATCAAAACGTCGCAACTTCAAGATGAATCAGAGAAGCGTTTTTCTTATTGGACGCACCGAATAGAACGGAAAGTAGATAAATCAGAATATCACAATTTGCCATCCGGTTAAATTATCGATCGTAAAACCGCCCATTCTCAAGTTACTTGATATACACATTTGAATGAAGAAAATGCATAGGGTGGTTTTCAGTGCTCATCTCATACATGTATACGCACACTAATGTGTGAAACAAGCGATCGGGATCGGTTTACATCTAGTTCGGACCTGACATGAGAAAAGATGACTCTCGCGCTTGATTCGTTGCACTTTTACATACACACACGTTTCTCACCACTGATCAGCTGGGTGGCCTTTGCTGAATGTCATTAATTATGTTTTACATGAACCCGTTCCACCTGACGCTGTTCTCCATCCGACTATGGATACTATTTCCGGAGTTGGACAAAAAATGAGCAACGCATTCAGTATGAATCAGCTTTGACAAGAACAGTGGACTTCTTGTAAGACAAATAAAGCACCCGTACAGGACTTCATCAGTCTGTAAGAACACGATCACCTCGAAAGATTTGATCATCCTGGAAAAAAAACAGCAACGGAAAATGTTTTACCGTGAATCTCTATAGATAAAAAAACCCTGATCATGGAACCCCCAAAGATCGATTCCGTCCCCTCAGTTGGCTAGATACTAGCTTATAATCGGATGGAATCATCAATACGCTGTATGGCAGAAATATCCACACGTTCGTTGAACTGCTTACCTTCAAGGCCCTGAACGAATACGTTTCGTTTAACTTCCTGTAGCCAAACCGTGGCGCATTGGTCTGCTTGCTACATGTCAATCAATCGTTAAAGCTAGTCCTTCACGGTTAGCACGCCAAATTTGATGGAATTGTGTTGATTCGAGTGAAATGGTGACTAGCTGAACGAGATGATGAGTACGCAATCCAGCGGTAACGAGAAATAGGTAACCCCAACAACAAAATTTTTCGTTCATTTTAGGTGACAGCCTATGCATATGGAAAAGTGAAGCGAATTGTGCATGAGAACAGTGCTTTGATTATGTCCAAGCCAACTAACTGTCCCTGTCCATGGCTTGTTGAACAGTGTACACTCAAGTAACAGAGAGTAAGATAGGCATTTAATAAGGGTCCGTACACACTGCACTGCTCCGCAACACTAATCGTTACGCTCACGTTCGTACTTTCACTGTACTCTCATTGTAAGGCGCAGAATGGACGAATAGATGTCTTTGAGCCAAGCTCTTCACGAGTTCTCGGGCAGTAATCTTTGTAAATCCAAAACAGGTAACATTTAGACACTTGACTAACGCAATGGAGAAATATGTAACTGGGGCGGGAAATTAAAATGGATCATATCACAAACATAAGCCAAGTATGGAACGCTTACATCGCAAGGTAAACGTAGCCTGTGCTCACGGAAAGTATGACACAACGTAGACCGCCAAAAAGTGGCGTAGTGAGAACCCTAAGGATAAGACTGGAGATGTGAAAAGCGTCGAATAGCAAAAAGGCATTTACTATCACAAGCTTGATCAAAGTAAACGATGTATCAATGGACATTCGAATATTCGCGATGAAATAAATGTCTGAACTTACAGTCTGTTACAACGCAAATGAAAGCTAACTGGTTGCCATCGGACATTTTAGACAAATACAGACTGGTTTCAAACAGCATGATCGGTGGAAAACGTCTGAGATCCGGCGGGTTACTCCTTAAACAAGGGTGGACGTACGAGTGGCATAAACCAATCCATATAGTGGTAGGGTCAAACACATTTTGAATTGGAAAACGGACAATGGGTTTGCACTAAAAAGTCAACAGTAACGAGTTAACTGAAGAAAAACCGCTAGAAATACACATATCAAGTTGAAAACAAGGACAGCAGTACCTGAAGTCAGATTACATAGCGGTATTTGAAAGTTGGAGACTTTAGGCTACATAGCAATACCACACACTCAGTACTAATCAGAAAAACTGACAGTTGACTCACTAGGGTCGAAATAGATAACCGCACAAGGGAATTGTTCAGCTTGGTAGGGCATGGTGAGACCGGTTCTCTCTTACAGAGCAGCTGTGGTTGTTGGATTGTAGCTGGGTTGAACGGTGCCGCGGAAAATGGATCGGTGAAGCTAGACAAAGGCGACGAACTGAAATTTTCACATCCACTTATTGTTGTCGCGACTTGGGAAGAGCTGAACACCAATGGAACACTGGTGATAGATGATGGAGGATGGTTTTGGGGAGTGAAACTGTCACGGGGAGTAGCAAGTGGCTCGGCTGAAACTGGATCCATTGGATTCATGTAGGCCGTCGGAACGGTGGATGTTGGAGGAACCACGGCGGAATTTACAGCTGGCGTCCTCTGACTCGTATCATTCAGTGAGTCATCTAAATCCGGACCAGACTCTTCTGGAATGGTATCTCCTAGAACAAAAGTATGACACATTTTGTACACAGGCTGTTCAGACATACGCCTACCAGTTCAGAATTACCTCAACAACGAAGAGTGCCGGGTTAGAGCAGTTTCCTGAAGTGAGTAATAGAACTCTCATGAGAGTGACGGGAAGCTGTCTGGTAATTAAGCGACGGAAAAGGCGATAAGGTGTTGCTTTATAGCACGAAGAGAAGGAGTGATTAGCGTCACGCTGCCCAGTGTAGGGATGTTGAATGTACTACACTCTGTGACGTTAAACGCACATCCGACTGATTGTCAACGAAGCGTTCGTTTTGCTTATCGAAATTCTGGTCCAACTGTATCGTGCGTGAGGGTAAACATGCACAGCGAAACCTTCGTACTCGATGGTTGTGCATAAACACCTCTAAATGTGGCAGGTCGCAACGATTTGTTACTGAGCTTGCCAACGTGGAGTACAAGGGCAACTTTACCAATTGCTGTCCTCGACTAATCCACTGGTTGACCGCAGTGACTTGTTGATTACTTGCTAAGTCCTACCTAGGCAGATCACTGTGTGGACCATTAAACAAACAGCTTCTGTGAGTAATCTCCAGAATTCGTATGAGTTAGTAAACTACAGGAGAGCCCCTGATGTGCATTCCTGCATCTTTGAAACCTACACAATTACAAACTGACGGAACTACCATAAATAAAATAGTGTCGGTGATACTGCTTGGAATATCTGAAATACGGATTTGTAACTCTTCTACAAAGCTAACAGTAGTCAAAGTGTGCGATACTAGGTGGGGTAAAGAAACCATCCATACCGCTAGTGTATTTAAAGTGGATAAACTTGGATAAAACAAACAAACACATGACATTTCCACTCATCTCGTGATAACTCTCTGAAGCGGAATTCGCCGGCGGTTTGCATTCATCATAAGACACGCCATTACATGTTACATGTGGAACATCCCAAACAACTGACAAAGATTTGGGTAGACTAGAAACAAGTGAAGCTCTGAACACCGTTTTACGTGTCAGCTTACGAAATTATCAAAGCGATTTCCTTCGATGACAATTCGTTTCAGAGAGAAGTAGACAGAGTGGTCAAAAACGGCAGATTTTATGCGACACGGTGAAGACAGTTGAATGTGGATTGCAATCAGGTGAGGCAACGTTACTACATGATGCAGTTATGCTGCCTCAATACTTTCGGCTCATAAAAAACGAAAGTCTGGTCCAAGAACTGTTACTGTCTCGATAACTAGAGACATCATGAGGAGGGGGTTAACATTTTGTGTTATCGAACAGACCTCAGGGATAAAAAATGTGTTTATAAACATTCTCGCATGTGCAACAAATAAGGCGACATCAATAGTAGATTCTAGCAGCGACTTTACTGAGTACTCGGGTAACTCACAGAGTTTGTGGGTGAACGTTTTGGCGTTCGATCTTATCGAATACTGTAAATACTACGACGAACAAGATAAAATTCCACGCTCTGAATTCTCAACCATTTTGAGAATCCTGTATTGAGGATGACCTAGACATTCAGTGCCCCCTGTTGCGCGCAGAAATAAGATGGCTCTGGAGGAATAATTGTCTGATATTTTTGTATACTTTTGGAAGTTATGATACAATTAGTTGAGAAACAAAATGTTTCCCTTAGTAATGAGGCAAAGAATATCAGGCATGATATAGCCTACTTGCCAGAAGTATTTGTAAGTTTCGTGGAATCGCTTCGCAACCACGAGAAAATGATGTGAATCTCATTGAAGTCAAGTTAGTTGTTTCCGCATTTCTATGTAAGGTAGCCCTTCAAAAAAGCAACACTAGTCGTTAAGACCTATTCCGATTTTCCAGGATTAACGCATTGAACCAGAAACACAGAATACTACATGATAGTCTTAAAATACAATGTGTACACTTGGATGAGTTGTATAATGACATGCCTATAAGGTTTGAAGATCTTTAGACGATCCATATTCTGGATTGGATGATAAACCCACTTTTAAATATTGGGACACTAAAACACCTCATACACTGAACTTATCAAAATCCTTCTATGGACCATGTGTTTCAAACCGGTCGCAGCCTTCTTACATAAACTGCATCCTTAAAATGCAACAAAATCATCACCCTTGTACATATTTGACACAGCCGATCCCTGGTGTTCATAAGAAGTTGGGGGGTCTCGAAACGTAGCAAAAGAAGTACATAAATTCAGAGTCATCACGTATCTTAAATGAGTTCCCGTCGATTAATTGATCGGTTAGTACAAAGTTCCTTGGTCTTAACCCTTTCGCCGAAGAATGGACAATTGCATAAAGTTGATTAAGATTCCTTCTTGCACTGACCCCTTCTACGGTATTGAAGGGTGGTTGCGATGACCTGTATGTCCTAGCTCACGGTTGTCAGCCAACAAAAGGTGAATGTCTGCCTGCTGGTCCCTAGTTGTTCTGGTAACCGAAAACACAATCAAAGTGCAAGTGGGATGTGCTGAAATGCTATATTCGCCCCACCTTATTTAACGGCATTGACATTCAAAACGCCCTAGATCTTCAACCTTTAAAGTCACAAATGTCAGATACTTGTTTGTTCATCTACACGTTTTGGCAGAATGACAGTACATTTGAAATACTCATGTTTGGTACAGTACGATGAGTAATCTCTAAGATCAACTTACAGACAGCCCACGGATATGTTTATAATCTATATCTAGTCAGCAAATATTTGAACACAGTATCCTCAAAAATGGTTACTTTCGTGCAACGGGAGGTGTGGATAAGTACTGATGGTTGATTTGCCAGTTCTTGCAACCGAAGTAAGGGAAAAGATGTGTCAAAAAGTGATACCGATTAGTTCTTAAAGAATCTACCATTTTTACTAAGCGGGTATAGTGGAAATGTTTTCTAAAGCCCATAACAGAGGGTTGCAAAGTAGGACGTACTAAAGTAAACGTTACAACACCAATTAAAATACATACATGACACGTAAATAGCTAGAGAAAAGTCATGATGTTGCAGCAAGAAAAAGAGTTAGCAAGGAGAGAGTGAAGTTCTCTATCGGATGCAACTTAGGTGGTGAATAGTTTGTGACCTTGGTGACTGGGAAATAAAGGTTTTCCAGATATTACCGTGATAGTCATTCCAAACAGTTTCTACGTTCGTACGACCATTATTAGAACGAATGGATGGCAACCTCTATATTCCTTGGGCAGTGGTTATGTAAGTTGAATGGAAGAATGGTAGTCTAGCGAGGAAGGACCAGTCTGTTTGTGGGTAATACAACTCATCGTCGAAACATTAGAGGCTTTTCCGACATTCGATTGACTTGCTTGCCTCTAAAACGTACAAGTGAAGGACCACGGATTCTTTAAGCGCGAAGTTGCTCTTCAGTACACCATGTAGCAGATCAGTGTGAATAATGAATGTAATATCACACCCAAGATTCATGTTCTTTAGACGCTGGATTGGAATGGGCGTGCATGGTCTGACGTACATCCGGACGTTTTGGTCAACGGCCTTTCCAAAGCTGACTGGCAATAAGGGCCTACTTTGGACGGCGCTGACACTTCACAATTTCATTCCTGTGTGACAACCAGTATCAAACTACTTTAGGAGGGATTGTGGGAAATCGGTATCGACACTAAAGAATTAAATGTACACCAGTTTGGCTAATTTTATTTTGTTTATGGGCTTGGGATCAAAAGTACTGTGGCGCATTACACGTATATAAATGACCAAGGAACAGGGTGATAACCCACTTGACGGGAAGCCAAATCCAACCACAGAAGAGGCAATAGAAAGCATTGGGCCAACTGGAAAGGTTTATTTTTTCGTACACATCTATCGGGGAGGCACAGTAAATTCAGCTTTTACGAACTGAGGCTCGCTACGCTAGTCCAAGCCGAACCAAATTGTGCTAGCGAGCAACCGAATGTGTGAGACTGTGCTAACTCTGGCGACTGGATGAAACGTCGATATTCAGCAAAGCCCATGGGTGCCGTGAAACGGTCACTATATGCACGACAAAAATCGTAAACAAATGCTAAATTAATGCTACAGATGCCAACAATTCATCGTTTCAAGTATGTTTAGGCCACAGCTAATAATGGGGTATTTCACAGGTTATTTCATTTCTATAAATTCTCAGGGATGCCACAAGCGAACACAATAATGCTCATATTATGATGTTCATTAAAATTAAACACACCTGCTTTTCGCATGGCATCCTTAAAATAATCGACATATTTCCAAGTATCAGGTGAATAGAATTTAACTCCACGATTTCCAATTTCCATGAATCCACTTTTGCTTAATTTTGTATCGGACACACTCCGACACAAGAGAGTAGAATGCAACGGTTAAAAAAAGGACAGCATAATCGTCCAAGAATAAGTAAAGTGGCACGATTCTTCCAAATACAACAGGGAATGCTGCACAATGGGAGCCTCCTCAATTAAAATGTGACTCCAAATTAAAGAAGTCCATGTGACAAAGTTAAGCAGTTGCATCTCATACTGAGAAAGAATAAGAATCATACTAAGGCTTGATTATGAAGACATTGGGAATGCTACACAGAAGTGCGCGAAGTTGTTAATATCTTCTAATTGCCTCTCTAATATCAAGGTTAGTAATGTAAGGTTTTTACTGTCCTACTTCTATCCGAACAGTGAATCAAACTTCATAGTTCTGAATATAGGGGAACCTGTGATTTCTTTTTTAATAACTTTCAGCTTGGTGCTGATAAACTGAAGCTTTTTCTTTACCGAGTTCATCCACTACACTGACCCTTGCACAAATATGTAGCTATGTGTGGGATTAGGTAGAATATCGGTTTAACTTTCACCATACCAAATTTAGTATTTACACAATGCATGCTAAGCGAGAGAACATCCTCTTCAGTTTAAGAAACTAAGCTTGGGAATGACCGAGTTAGAGAATCAGTTTCATAGGACATTCACGAAAAGTATAATATACCTTAGCGAGAACATTTGTGACATGATGGAAATGAGCGGCAGCTCGAGTCACAGTACCTTTTGATCAGGTTCATGGCTGCTATGATGATAATGATGGTAGCGAAGCCCAAAACGGTCCGTTGGACATAAAAACACAAACACTAATGATGGTTCGCACTAAGCTGTTCCATATCAAACAGACTAGACCAAAGAGGTGCAAGTAATCAAGCGGAGGTACTGACAATACTGGACGTGTGTAACAATGTCGAGGTATCAGCAATTTCATAGCATAATATCCAAACTCCAAAGGGTACTCACAATACGGGGCTATAAGACCAAAAGTGCTCCTAGCTACTTACCAAAATGCATCATGGCCAAAAAAAAATTAAATTACAATGCAATGAAACCAACTGAAGAATCTTAAGATAGCAAACTCACAAGCTGGCAAGCTTCGGATCCACAAAAGTGACCGCAATTTCAATCGTATCACACACTACTATAGTAACCAGTTAGTGTATATAGGAAATTGAACTAACAATGATAGATTATAAAAAGTGAAGAAGCGATTCATATCTTCAAGGCCAGGAGATCATCACCAACCTGGAAGACCAGCAGCAACAGGGAAGCATATTACCAAACCTACAGAAGTGTGCATATAAGTCGGTCGTGAAGGCCGTGTCATTATAAAATTGTGAAACGTAGCCGCTCAATGTGAAGCACATAGACTGTTTTGAAATGTTCCAATATTGGTGTCAGTGTTCATACGCAGCAATTGGATAACATCAATGAGTAAACAAGAGGGTAAAAAAGCGGAGGTTTAACAGTGAGGCCCAAGTTAGCTCATTCACTTAATTTTTAAGGCAGCAGACCCAGAGGGATGGATCACTTACTAAAATACATGATTCAAACACCTAAAACCAACCAACTATTTGGTTCATCACACACCTCTTGATGGTGTTGTGGCTGATTTGATATCAGACAGACTAATGATGATTGAACGCAGAGAAAAAATAGTACTTCGTGGGACAGCCGCAATGAGCTGTGTTCGTTTCCAAAACTGGAGGATCTCTGAGTCACAGCTTCTGAGTTGAGACGTTACGGAGAGGGTGGGTAGGCAAATTTCATAGTGTGAATGTCACCAGTGTCCAAGTGAGTCGTCTGTGAAACAAAAACTCATAATGAGCTAAGAAGGTGAAAGCCACAAGAACATTATTTTGCAGATGCTGCCTTATGCTTGTTGGCAACAAGGATGATTACTTGTAAGGCGCAGGCACCACGATCAAGGTAACTTGACTTAAACGAAAGGGTTTTGCGAGTTAAATTTATTCAGTTCCTTTCTCTTATCAACAAATAGGGGTTTATTTTTCTTCTCAAGACCAGATGGCAATTAAACACTAATTTTAACCACTGATGTGTGAGAATGCACATACCTTGATGATGAACGACTGAATGTAGACATACAGGTCATCACGGAGTGGTCCTATCCTTTCTCCAGCTTTATCTCTAGTCCAGGTTTTCTTCCCATGGTTGGATGGCAATTCAACGTCAATGTGAACCGTTGATGAATTGCAGTGGATGACGAAGAGTGAAACACTGGGTTCCCTTTAACAATCTCAGCGCGGAAAGGAGATATATGTTGCGATATGTTAACATTTCGTTTGCCCACATCAGTCGCGAACACAAAATATGCAAGTTATATATGACAAAAAGATAGACATGGTAGGGACACGCGTGCAATCAAACCACGTATTATGTTATCAACATCATGGAAACCCTATGGGTTGCTTCAATCACTTTTGTGCACATAGCGTCGGCTTGTCAGGTCTGATCAACATAACTTCGCTAAGGGTCAGTAGCCTCGGGTTTTGATTACTTAACACTGTTTTGAATGATTTAAGTGGGTCAACCTAGTGAAATGTTACCGTGAGATGTCCAACAATCGATGGTGCGATCTGAAAATCAGTGTAGGCTCATGGAGCCAACTGGCACGGAAACATCACGAATGAGGAATGCACCAAAAATACACAAAGATGGAGTACCTCTATGACCAATTTTACGTACAAACAATTCAGCATATCGTAAGGTTGCTCGATGGCTGGTTGAAATTCTGGACCCCATTGGCAAAATGTTATCCCGCAATGCCTAAACGATTCTTTTGAACTAACAGAGACATTAGAAAGCGTGTCGATGAGTTCTCAAGCTATGTAATCGATTGATGTTTTTAGGAAAGTTCCTCTTCGTAAGACAGTTGAGTTTTTATGTGATTTTATTTCTAGCTCAAACTGTGATACAGATATTCATCTTGAATATCCCAAGGATCTCATCTTACTGTGCACGGAAAACATCAGATGTAATTCTGAAGGACTTTCTTACAGACAAATAGACGCAGCCGCTATGGGTAGTCCGTTAGGTCAAACATTAACCAACATCTTCTTGGGAATGACAGAACGGTAAAGCCGCAGGTAATATTGCCAAAGTCTTATTTTACAAGCGGTATGTTGATGACATTTTACTTTTTACGGATACTGATCATTTTGATTTATCTCTTTAGCTTCCTTAACTCCATCCACCCGAACCTATTATTGTCTCACAAAACTTAATCAAACGGCCGTTTAGCTTTCTCAGATGTACTCATAGGTGTGAAGATGGAACATTACAGCGATCGGTCCATCGCAAAGCAACATGAGAAAGACAATACCTTTAGTTCTCCAGTTTTGTCCCGATAGAATACAAGAAGGATTTGGTCAAAACTCTATTTCATAGGACCAGACGTATTTGTACCCCTAATAAGTTGCATACAGAACAAGAGATGTTAAGAAAAACGTTGCTGGCAAACGGATATATTGATAAGTTCACAGACATTCACATCATGATGAACAAGTGCAATGAGCCGGTTCAAACGGCTCAAAAGAAAGATATTACCACTTCTGCAATTCAAAGCGGATCATCTGGCAAGTGACATCAAACACAAATTGAACTCTGCCCTATCCCGTACGTGTGCGACTGCCTAATTACGCTTGGTTCAAACCACCAAAGGACCGGTTTTACACAATCGCGAACGCAGTTTGTTCAACTTCTCTGTCTCTTACATTGTCTGTTAGTAAACTTGCAGTTGCGATGACGTTTACACAGACAAAACAGACAGACGACTATTTCAGTGAGTGGCAGGACACCTCTCGAACTGGCTAAAACAACTCATGGCACAACAATTTCAAACCGGTGAATCTGTTGCTCAAAACCCCGCTTCATCGATTGTTAGACATCTCATGGTAACATTTCACTAGGTTGACCCACTTAAATCATTCAAAACAGTGTTAAGTAATCAAAACCCGAGGCTACTGACCCTTAGCGAAGTTATGTTGATCAGACCTGACAAGCCGACGCTATGTGCACAAAAGTGATTGAAGCAACCCATAGGGTTTCCATGGTGTTGATAACATAATACGTGGTTTGATTGCACGCGTGTCCCTACCATGTCTATCTTTTTGTCATATATAACTTGCATGTTTTGTGTTCGCGACTGATGTGGGCAAACGAAATGTTAACAAATCGCAACATACATTTTCATTCCGCACTAATGAAGATTATGATGACGCAGTATTACAGTGTTCCACAGATAACATACATAAGTGTTATATATATATACTTGTTGGATTGATGAACGGACAATCCGGACGTCAGCAACAAAGTGAACTCTGCAAAAAGAGGCATTCAGAGCAAGTATCCTGCAGAGAAACGATTCAAGTGCGTGTGAGCTGTTGGCTACCGGACAGAATATGCGAGAGATAAGTGTGTACGTATTGTGGAGAAAACCTTTACTGGATACGGATAATGGCATCAAGTAGTTGAGAGTGAATAAGGTGATATTTCGAGATACTTGCTTCGGAATATGAAATGAACAATAATAGGTTGTTAAACACGGTAGAATCCACGGAGACAAGTTTTAAACCTGTTACCTAACCGATTTTGTCCCTAAGCGACTCAATTAACTGCAAGAGTCTCGACCCTAATTTCCTGTGTGAATGTGATTATCTGATAGCGGATTCATGGAAGTTTGTTGTGACTAGTTTGCTCGTTACATATATGTGGAACAACTCATGTACATAAGATTTTGTTAGTTTATTCTACTAACCAACACTACACATGCCCACTTGACCCATATTATCACTGCTTCAGGTTTGTTTGCATGGGATGGTTCCGCCTATCTCGATTTCCGTTCATTGGCTGGACGCTTCCGACTTGATGTAACTCCGTTTTTATTTGTTTCTAATTACTTTCAATAATAGCCTCCTATCACCCACATCTGTCTTCATTGTGACTTCGAGTACGAGGATTATTACATGCCTTACCAAACTTTCAACGGAAGAACGCAAACTAGGAGGTAGTATAAACTAGTGGGTGACGGCCAGACCCCATACTTCACCAATACTCTTTAGAAGGTAAAACCAAGAGTCCCGTACGTGGCAGAGCATTCTTACAGCTTTCAAGGAAATTATAAGACAACGCGAAAAACGTAGTGTGAGCTATACAAATCGATCGTGAAACTATGTAAAGTACATAAACGGATTAACATCTATGATATTTAATCGACGTCCTATAAAAATACTTACCATTAAAAGTCCGAGTGAGACGCTGCAAATTAGAAGGTAGCTCTTCCAGTCGAAGCGAGAGATCACGCTTGAATGGGCTAGCATCTTGAAGTTTCGGAAATAGTCTCAGCGAGCCCTAAAAACACAAAAGCGAAGGATGATAGGACGAGAGCAGGCAGGTAAGACTAGTAAAAAACGAAACTAGAGAGAGGCGACTGGATATAAATGGAGTATTGAGGATGAGGAGGAACATTGGACAGTTAAATACCCTGCAAGAATTATCACGATTTGTGAAACGAACGTGACTGGGTTTGGGTTCGGACAACATTTACAGTAACAAAACAGGAATTTCACACAGACAGTTTCAAAGTAATTTGCATATAAAATCGATTCGATTACAAGATAAGTTTAACGAGCTGTGGGAAACAGTGACTCGGCGAATCCGGGTTTGCAAATGCGCACGCACGAGCATGCAAACATGTGGGCATTGTCGGAGACAAGAATGCATGAACACGTCAACCCACAGGTGGGCGCGCTGCACAACAGATGCTTGCAGTCGCACCATCGTTACCACCAGCGATCGTACATTATTGAATGGAGAGTTCGTATTTTCAAACTCAGCAACAAGGGATGCTGACAACGATTCAGATGACCGAAGTCAAAGGGAATAAAACAGGTGTTCGTGGTCACGCGTTAAAACAATGCTCATACACAAAAGCAGGATGGCCAACTTTAGTGGTGCATGATGGAGAACGCAGTTTGGCGTGTAAATCAGTTAGAAAAGCGGGAGGGATGTACAAAATCGACCAGTCTGGCCACTGGAAATCAGAAAATGAGTACAGCAGTTCAGCAAACAGGAATCAGCGAAAGACAAGCAATGAAGGTGAAATGAAGGAAAGCAATACAAAGAGGGAGCCAAGACCTATGTAACCACTTTTGTGAATTTATATAACCGCTTAATTTTTTGGGTGACGTAAGCTCCAGACTGAAGGGATGTTGTTGGCCACAGTAAGGTTGTCAGACGATACACTAACAGGCGCTTACTGTCAACCGGCACCCGAGGCCACATGGGTTAGGTGCTGACAGGCTGAACACAAACAAATGTGCAGATAGAGACTCGAACCTGCGATCGAATAGCCAGTAATGAGGCCTTGTTGACAATGGATGAATTGAAATGCCCACTCTGGACCTTATGCTTCTGAGTTGGACATAGTCAGCGTCTCCGGTTATTAGGTGAAACCAACGATCGTTTTGCAGTGCAAAGCGGACATTTATCAAGCTAGGAAACATACCGTAACTGTCAGCAACGACGCGATTACAACACTTACCTTGCAGCATGACTGGCTGCAATCAGAAGGACCACATTACCTTATTCGTAACGAAAACGTCAACGATTACCGTCAAAATCAAGACTAATTACAAAGACTTATCGTGGAGCCGGTTGAAAACACTACATTGTTAATTAATTCACACAGATTTCATGATCACATTAAGAAAACTGCATGTTAACTGAAAGCGATGCTTTATTTTAGCCAAAAAAACGCATTCAGTCACAACACACAAAACGCTCGATTTGACGTCCTGCTTCATGAAAATAAAATAGCTAATTTCCTTAAAACAAAGCTTGCTGGATATCGCGAAGCGTTAAACTTACGCAAAAGTTGACGTGTTTTATTCACGCATTACGCCTGGGAATGAAAGTGAATAATGGGTTCGTTTATCTCAACGGTCCCGACCAGTCGGTTCCAGTGAGTGTGAAAAGAGAATAGTTCCTAATATAAGATCATCAGCCTAAACCACAGCAGTGAACTGATAAACCATACTGTCGAAAAAGATGGTAAGAAATTGATAAGCGACAACTGTAAATGATTCCAACCCAACTGTATCTGTCCTAAACAGTAGGCTACTATCTTGTAACATAAATTCTAGAATGAAGAAACAGCACATCTAATTGAGCTTCAGCCATCACTTTTCTGATTGTCACAGAGGTGTTTCCGACATGTGGCAATCATGGATGTTCAAGTCTGAAGTCCATTATATCGAAGCTGGTGGTGGCTATGAGCCACAGCGGACCAACCCAAAGAGCTGTAAACGGGTCAGGAAACATTACAGTCGTAGCTACAATAATCATCCCACTATACCCTTCCAAATGTTTAATAAACACCACTCCGATCGAAAACAACCGATTACGATACTTTTACAAGTTCGAAGGAACATCGATTCAGTAAACACAACAGGACGATCGGATTATCTAACGAGAAGGAGTGGGCTATAAAAGCATGAAACCGTTAAAAACACCAAGTTATCGGACATTGAATAACGTGAAGATGTACAATAAATTCATGTCGAAAATTAACGACAGTGGTGGCGTGCACCAAGGTTAGAATCCGTCAATGACGATATCCTGGTCGACCGAGAACACAAACAAGCGGATCTGACTCCACATGACCACCTTAGAACAGTATGGTGGATATACGGGTCTTATTAGAACAGCATGATACCGTGAAGTATCATTAAGCCCGACGATCAAGTGGCCTCGTAGATGCTGTGCAACCCTGTCACGGAGGTTATAGTAAACATTCATTTGTAACCGCAAGATAAGTTAAGAAAGCTGACATGTGGTAGGCGAACCAGTGAATTACACTTTGCACACAGTGCAGCTTGACAACCGATGTTAGGTGCCCGTCGAACGAGAAAAAAACTAGGAAGGTGAAAACTGATAACGCATGACGACTGGCAGTTGAGAGAAAAAGAATTTCGTCCTAAAAATCGCGACGTGTACTGCAGTACCGTTAAAATTCAGCGGAATTAGTAATGATGAATAACAGGCAGCCTCGGTTGTCAGCAATGTAGTGATAACGCTCGAGAACTAACGGACAATCCTCAACGCCGGGCAGACGATGGACCAGAAGCGATTATCGGACTGGTGTGTAGGCACTGTGGTATAAGTGCCACTAGGGCGAATGACAACATACTGCTACCCAATGTATGCGAATGCACATAAGCCATGCAAATGAGTATACGTGCTCGTGGTCCCATGTTTTAGCATAACCTGTACGAGACTTCGTGCAATAAACAACTTTGCAGGTCAGGCATCTTTTGCAGTCACAACCACTTGTGCCGTGACGAACGCGAGAATAAAGATACCCTGGCCGCAGCCGTTCGAAGACGGAGACGTCCGGACATTCTTCGAGGACTTCGAGGACGTGGCCGAAGTGGTCAGAGTCAAGACCAACCGTGGGAAGCTGGCTGCCCTGCAGATGCTGGTAGGGGACAGGGTGAAGGCGATGCTAGATGCAACGTGAAGAAGCTCTGCGAAAATGGAGTGGGCCGCTGCGAAGGCGCTGATGGCTGCGTTTGACAGCCCGGTCGACCGCCAGGGCGCTATGCGGTGATTCAAATCGGCCATGCTTGGACAAAGAGCGAATCCATCCGCGTTCACTGCCATTCTGTAAAGTTTGCTGGAAAGAGCACTATCAGGATTGGATGAAGAACCACGACGACAGTTGTTACCGGGGCAGTTTATTG
>LUCH01002664.1:18259-46874 GCA_013368495.1 Paragonimus heterotremus
ACTCTTTTTATTGTAGATAATCTTTCGTAGGTTAAACATAAAATTTGTTTGATTATACGAGCCTCAAGCTTGCAACAATAAAGTGACGTTCGATAAATTACGTAACCAATTGAACAGATTTTTCCACTGCTCTTTACTGTACTGATTTTATTGTTTAAAAATCGAACACCATCCACATTCGACTGCAGTCTTTGCAGCCTCTCGGCTAGCCCACTTCGGAAGGAAGCACCAGACCCGAGTTTCGCTGCTATTAGAACTCATCAGTAGTGCATATCCTTGTCCGGATCAGAGTTTGCACTCTGACCCTCGTGCTTGTGAGACTAACCTGATAACCACGACGCCGGCTTATTTGAATGCGAAGACCATGATCAAATGTGGATGGCGTTCAACTGTGAAATAATCTAAATCTCCAAACCCACACCACTGATTCAAACCATGCCCATTTGGTTCAACGAACACAGTTACTTCAACCTAACTGAGAAGTTCTGATCACGGGGTTATCCACTGGAGAGAACGGAGTGATTATATTTAATCTTTTTCGAAAGGATCGGGCAAGCCGGACACTATTCATACAAGGTTGTGGTTGAGCGTTTGGATTTGATTACTCGGTCATGCCTATTGTGATGTTGTTGGCGTTGTGGTTAACATGCTAGGGTGCAAACTCTGATGCGGACAAGGATATGCGCTACTGATGAGTTCTAATAGCATCGAAACTCGGGTCTGGTGCTTCCTTTCGAAGTGGGCAAGCCGGGAGGCTTATCGTAATGCGAAGACTGCGATCAAGTGTGGATGGTGTTCACTTTTGAACTAACCTAAATCCCCGAAACTTCACTACAGATTTTATTACCTTGAAAATTACGGGTTGTGGCTAAATGCCTATCTAACTCACCCTCATGACGAGACGATGCACGCATAGACTAAGCCGTGGTGACTTCTTGATATGCGATCACAGGAGCAATTTTGTTCACACCTGGTAAAGTAGGGTTGAGACACAAACACGGGTACACGAAACAAGTACAGAAACACAAGACAGGATTAACAAGGCTACATGATTTGTGCCAATAATTTAATAACGAAATCTCCAAATCAACCCGATCTCTGATTGGACAAGTACGCACATAAGAGAGTGTTTTGAATGTGAAGAATTGACCGCAGTCTGTTAGAAATTATAAAATTGTCTACATATAGTTGTGTGCCGAGAGAGGTAGGAAATTTTATTATATGTTGGTCCCTGCCTTGTTATCAGCAACGATTGTCCGTTTGGGTACACTGAGGCATAATGAATGTTTGTCAGTCCAGAAATTTGTAGACTCAGACCATACTAAGTTTCCTCTCCAATGTTGCTGTTTCTGGAGCTTCTAAAACTAGTAATCTTCTGTTGGTATTTAATATGTACAATGCACAACTTATTTTTAATGTTGTTCACGTCCCTATAAAATCTGCTTCAGTTTTTCGGTAAGTCGTGGAGATAGATCAAGGTAACATATCTGCATGTATGATGCCGTTTTGTGGACGCAGTTTTTAACGAGCTGTAACTGATGAAGTAAAACATCCTTGATCCGTGTCAAACTGCAAATTCAAAAATATGATTGTAGAGGTGCATCAAGGCAGTTAAAGACGAAGTACCTGTAATAAAATTCCCTAATTCACTGGGCATGCGGCTAATTGTTGAGAGTTTTGTAACCCCTGGTAGACTACGGTCACTTCGACCACCGTTCGCAAGTCCTGTCATTCAAAACACTTCGTTATGGATATACTTACCCCATTAGAGTTCGGATTATTTATATGAATTGGGGACATTTTCGTTTTTCAATTGTCGGTATCGAAACGAATTAGATGGGTACAAGTCGCTTGGTCTTTTTAATAAAGTCCTATATTTCTGTTCTTGTTTTGTGTGTTTGTGTCTCGACGAGTTAAAACGATACACCATGAACGATGGCTTTCACACAACCAAAATACTGAGCTCGTTTTCAAAAGAACAACGAAAACACCGTCCAATTTTCAATAACTAATAGACGTTCAAAAAAATAATGAACGTGAATAATAGCTAGTACAGCCTTGTTACCTCAAGCTATGCGGTCCAGATTGAATTAAAGGGTTCTTGAATGTAAAACAATTTGCATTACGGGGTTATTGATTGGATTAAACGCAGTGGCTCTATTTGCTCTCCCTCCAAAATGATCCGGCAAACTGAATAATATTCACATAAGACTATGTTCGAGCATTTAAATATGATTATTCGGTCACGGCAAAAGTGAGGTTAATGGCATTGTCATTAATCCGTTGATCTGACAAGCACGGGGGCCGGAAGGCAAAGTCCGGTTCGAACGGCATCATTGATGAGGTCTGATAGGAGCGAAACTCAAGTTTAGTGCTTCCAACTGAAATAGGTGAGCGGACGGGCTTGTGTGAATGCGAATGGTGTGATCAGCTGTGGATGGTGCTCAAATGAAAATAACGCAAATGAAGTCTGTTGATTCAAATTGTTGACAACAAAACCACTGTGCGTTTACTCAATAGCTAACAATCTTGACCAGGTTTTATCCACGGACAAGAAAGTAAAAACACTGTCTGTACTAATCGATTATTAACCAGAAACTACATCCGGCAAAAATTTTGCTTTCTGCTTGTCTTTACTTGTGGTTTGAACATTTTTGTGATATTAGACGAAACAATAGGTAACGTCGTTTAAATAATTAACAACCATGATGTAACAGCTTTGGTCCCAGACATGAAATAGACAAGTAACTTGCTTTGTCCGAGGTTACTTCACTATTCATAAATGTCAGTTAAAACTTTTGACAGTTTTCACCATGTGCTAATATTTTGTTATGGTTGTGTTGGTAAACGACTGTTGTATAAGTATATATTTTATTTTCCTAGTAGACTGGTTTCGAAGTCATATTCTTTAAGAATATCAGCGATAAGTACTTATCCGCTTAAATTTTCTCTCCGCTTGCTGTTTCTATCACGTTCCGAAACCTAGATCAATAAAACCATTGCCTTGATATCTGTTTGGATAGGGTTTGTAGACCAAATATCTCTCACAATTGATCATAGCTTTCTTGTATGTACAGACTCGTCAGTTAATCTCTTTCGCGAAATGTTGTTTTTATTACGGCTCGTCAGTGAAAAATATCTTTTCCACAGCCCGGGCTAGGACTTCGGCCACGTTTTCATGAAGCAACCGTGTTTAACTCATAATAGGCCCGAGTGAATTGTCAAATGCAAACGCTTAGCTATATTCGCTTTTGAGTAATCTTCAGATTACTTCGAGGATAATCACAGCAAATGTCCTGTTAACTCAAATAAATCTGCAATAAACTTGACTTAAGGTTACGCAAATCGCAATCTCATGACCACCAGAAGGAACTACGCAAACGATGTAACAATAGATAATATCCGATCTGTTTAATCATAAAGTTTTTATCAAGAGATCTATAGAAAATTTCTGCACTCAAATTTCGTAGTTCTGACAACCAAGAAAAATATGAATGTGACAGACTTTTAAATGAAAGCAACTATGATCCTACCTTGTAAACGGGAATTGCTATTTTTGGTAAGTTGTTCTTCTGAGTAGCATTGTGATGCACCACGTCAAATGGACTTGACAGCTGCGATTGCCAATTGAACATTTGATTTTCGAGAAATGTCTATGCATTTATTTTGTTGTCCAGTAGGTTTTATATTTTTTCTTTAAAAATCTTCCGACTGTATGTTTTATCACAGCCATTTTAGTGCAGAATTACGGTTTAAATATGTGAATGTCTTGTTAATACTAGCACCAAATACTTTTGTTCAACTACCTAATCACAAACGCTTTACGGAATAATACACCGGAAGAGATGGTTGACATATAATAAAAATGTATAACTTCGGCGATTTTCAACATAAGAACACTACGACAGACAATATGGTTAGCATAAATTTGGATTAAGTGAAAATTTAACGCAGGTCAACTTCATGCATTTTCTGGATACGGTATCCTTAATCTATGGAGCCGAGTCTATGCTTGTCACATCTTATCGCATTTATCCGTTCATATGAGCTTGAGAAGCAAGATACCCCTATGAAATTGACACGTTTGCTATGCAAGCTAAAGGACTATCTAGCTAAATGACTGTGAACTTCCGCGTTACTTTAAGTCAGAATTGTTATCGGGTGCTTGTGAGCGTCAAGCACAACATGATCACCGGACACGCTATAGATCTGAAGTGTACATTCAGGGCCTTCACATACCATTCTAATCTACAATCCTGGCGGTCCACAAAAACTCTCGTAATAATTCGACTCAACCTTGCTTTGCGTGTTCATAAACTTTTGGGCTGTAAAATTGAACAACTCTTGGATTAAGTGACTTTTGCTCAACCCCCAGTTGATTAGCTACACATTAAATTGTTAATATTCAGAATGCTCCGTTTTATGAATTCGGTAACGGCGGGACAATATGTTGCGCCTGCATCTACAGCGGTTTGCATAGCAACTGCCTTGCTGAATGATTTAATGAACCTATCGTGCCGAAAATGTCAACTAGAATGCTTTTAAATCAAATTCTTTCTGGACCGTATGTTCAAAAGAGTATATATGTCGTCTGAAGTCGCATCAGGGTCACCCAGAGATTGACTAATGTCTAACTGGATATCAGGAAACGCGTAGTCAAACGTTAACTTGCTTTTCTTCCAAAAAATCTAACGTAAACAACGGCCATTGTTTACCGAGTCCTTAGAAATCCATGATAAAATCAAAATAAGCGCACCACAACTTCTGTGTAAGAGTCATACAGAAACCAAAAACAAATATTCAGCTCGAATAAGCTGCCCAAACCACGTAGTGGTTTAGTCTGTGTAGTCATTATTATACAGTAACAAAAGAAGTTGATATCCCAGTACATAAAAACTAAATCAATTTGTAAGTTCTACCAGTACGAAGATTTTGTTTGATTAGATTACTCAATTTCAACTTACGTACAATTTTGGTGATAGAGTTATTTGAAATGTAGTCAGACCATGTTGACAAAAACTGAATTGTACTGTAGCTATAGATTAGTAAGAGAGTGGTGCGTTGCCTGTGGATTATGTTCGAAATTTGGAATGTCACTGACACTAAGTATTATTAACGTGGCTCTAACACCGTTTGTCAACTCCCAATTACATATCTCGAAACCAGCAACTCACTTCTGAGTAAGTCTTCAAATAGGTTCAAGCACGATCTATTTCAGTACTTGTGATTTGCACTGTAAGGTGGATGAATATACGCCAAAAGCAATCACTATTGCTGTTATTGATGTACTGTGTTTACGGTAGGCATCTTAACTTTCTCAGTTGCTTGAACAGTCTATCAGAAGTGGTACTTATTTGGATATTAGACGAGATTTAACTAACAATATAAGCTTCTGGTCAAACAGTTTCAAGATCCCTAAGAGAGGGGGAGGATGAAATAACGAGTTTTGGGTGCACAGGTGGTTTAAAATCACACAAAATTACAGCAAAGGCATGTTTTACAGTTTCGATCCCTCAGTCAGGCTTGATTATAGACTGGAAAAAAACATTTTGAAACTAACTACACGTGCCCTTAAAGAACAAAAACACTTTCACATAGAGAGATGGTTAACAATATATTAATTCTCCAGTAATTCCAATTTGTCCGTCGACAGTTTTTGTCAAGCTTTTTAATTTCATAATGAGTTTCACAATGAGTTTCAAATTAATACAAAAAATAAATATACCCAACTCGACGTTAGTGTTTTTGTGCCCGATGTGAATAAACATTATCGTAGGAAGATAAGATATCACACACCTGTAAATGCTTCACACGTTACCCCTTATCAGCTGAAACCTAACTTAAACGCGCCAACTTATGTTCGGTTTTATATCCAACATTGTTTTAACCTCTAAAACTATCCCAAAAAATTTGCGGGATAATTGCGCTAACAAAATTAATCAGTTGAGCTTGATGTTTAATTAGAAACTGATGGCACCCGTTAGAAAATATTGAGCCAAACACATACATTTTATTCCAGTCTGCTTACTCATTTGCCGCAGAACGTTTGTTCATTTATTATGTTAAAAGTTGCTTAAAGAGAGAGTATATGTACCACACGGTCGTAAGTGAAAGCATTGCACATACAACCACTTTTCAAGATTCATGTTATAAAGAATTCTACTAACCAGTATCAAAAGTTTGAGGGTTTGGGTTATTTTGATTGAACACCACCTACACTTGATCGCAACCTTCTCATTCAGATAAGTCTTTCAGCTAGCCTACTTCGAAGGGAAGCACTAGACACGAGTTTCGCTCTTATTAAAACTCATGAACATTAAACTAGCCGAAAGGCCTGTCTAAATGCGAGCGCTGAGCTTAAGTATGGGTGGTGTTCAAATTGAAGTAACCTGAATCCCCAAACATCTGCAACCAATTCAAACTAGGCTCAATTGGCTCAATAAAGACAGTAACTTCAACCTAACCAAGAAGTTCTGATCACAAGGTTTTCGATTGTATGGAACAGAGCGATTGTTTGTATTCTCCTTTCAGAATGATCAAGCGGATTTGGTCGTTCGGTCATACCTATTATGAAGCTACTGGCTACGCTAGTCTCACGAGAACGAGGGTCGAAATTCACATTCCGTCTCCTGCATGCATATGCACTACTAATGAGCTATAATAAAAGCAAAACTCGAATCTAGTACTTCCTTTCAAAATGAGCTAGCCGAAATGCTCCGCTGAATGCCACTAGTGCGATCAAATGTATATGGTTTTCAATTTCCAATTCCACTAAACTTCAGCATAACCAACGTGGAATTTTAAAATCTTGTTAATCCACACCTGACATTTTTTAGCAGATGCTGCTGTTAGAATATCAAGCCTACTACGCATGTCGTTAACGTTTAACAGACAACTTAAGTCACATTAGAATTGTGAAGTTTTTGTGAAATTAGAAAGTAAATGAAAAAGACTTACAGGGTATTGTACACATTTTCATATTCCGCTTCATTTTTATACACAGTTTGCACCACTTTTCTTTGTACAGAATGAACATCATTTGTTTGAATTGATTCTGCTTAGCAGTACACTTTTGATGCGCGCGTCTTGTCTCCTTGACGTTCTTGTTTCAGATAGACTGAAATTGCCTGTAGCGAGCTATTCGACTACTGCGTTTTGTACTGAATACTGGCATTTATATATCTGTATTGGGTTAGTCCCCCACAGACTCCGTTCATGATGAAAAACCTTCAGATATAACTTGATAAAGGAAAAAAAAGGATGACACTCATGGTATTATCTGTGGATATATTTGAATCGTATTTCGCCACTCGGCTCAATTTGAGTTTTCTTCCGTTCTTATTCTTGTGTAGTAATTAGACCCATGGAATGTAGGTGATACACCAAACAATCACGTTAGTCTTCTCTGTCGCATGATTGATGATCAACAACGTCAACAAACTAAGTCTGCTTGTTAGGTATAGTTCAGTATGGCCAAATGTAAAGTGTTTTACCAGCTCTGTTACCTTTCCGTTCTTCACGAAGATGAAATTGGGCGTACACACTAGTATGGCACCCCCAGCATGCTTGTCAGATGAAGTTTTCATCATGTATCTTATTAACATAATTGTGTATCTCTATCTTGGACAGAAACCGAGTAATTCACTATCCGTTCCTATTTCTCTAACAATGTTTTGGTCACTTTCTTAACAACCGACAACAAAAAAGGAAGTGACTGTTTTATTGTATTCAAACCTGGATATTCGCGTATACATGAAATTGCAACCTGCACGCCTTTGAACAAATCGGTCGTTACAAATTATCGGAACGTTATTTGATTGACAAGAAACCGTTTATGAATAGATTTCTGATACGTTTGAGGAAAGTAGGTCAACTCTAAAAACATGTCTCCGCAAGATTTTGAAATTTCTCATCTCGATGTGGCAGTTATTGGTTGACACTTCGATGCAGCTCTGATATGCCGGCTTTGACGATCACATATTCTTTGTAAGCCATGAAATAAAGTAATATGTCATATATACCCAAAAAAGTAAACACTTTCTGTACAATCTGAATCTTCCAGATGATCTTGAGATTGTTCAGTTTGAATGGAATCTGGCAATCTTGAAGGCTTTTTAAAAATAAAATTCCTCGGAGATATTGGGTGTTACGGGCCAAGAATACTAAATGAACAAACTCTTTTGTACTAATGCATGTTAAACCATCTATATTTGCTTCTAAGTCCAACAAAAGATATCTCCTCTTGGTCTTCCGAAAGTTTCCTAACCCATCCTACTCGTCAACTCACAGTAGAAGTTTAACTGAACCGTTGGGAGTGGAAACAGTGAGAAATCAGCCCAAAAGCCTTTACTTTTACTCAACTCTGGCTTGTCTTTGATGAGTGGCCTACTCAAACAAATAAACCAGTGAAGAAATTAGGGCTTACTCAAATCAGAACCAAACAACATGTAAGTGGGTACTAAATGTTAAAGTACATATACATAGACCGTTATAATTAAGCTGTACTTGAAACAGTTAAACTTATGGCTTTCAGCAGACAGTCAAACTTCAGTTTGCTGTTTCAAAATATTTATCTCATTGGTTTGCGTAGGTAATACAATTATTATTCAGTCGGTAACGTAGAAGTGATAGCAAAAGTAGTACATATGGAATATTCTATAGTCTTCGATGGAGTAACAGGTGCCATCTCTTCTGAAATTTTGTTAAATTTCTGCCGCTATGGATAGTATGATTTCTGAAAGGTTGGCAGTTTAAGCAGATGGCAAGCAAACCCCCAAATAAAAAAAATCACACCTACTCTGGGATAATAAAATCGGGAATTATTGCATTCACGGGGGTTGGCAAGGTAACTGGGGAAAGGCTTGGTGGGAAATTGATTATTTCTGTATTGATTTTTCTCAAAAAGTTCCAGTTCACAAAGTTGAGGTGTTAGAAACTGTTATTCGACAACATTGATTCTAAGAACTCTAAATGGTTTAGTTAGCAATGACTTTTTTTCTCGCTAAGTTCAGAATGCTTTTCGAACAATAAGCATTGCCCTTCTGACGAAGAGTCAAAGCTATAAACGAAAAGCCTATTGTGCAACAGCATAATAATTTTATCCAATATTCTTATACAGTTGTTCCAGTTATGACGGTTGCGTTGGAACATACTACACAGAAGGTATGACAAAATTATTTTCAATGTTTGTAAGGTTTTGTTTCCTTCTTGAGTAATCCTTCTTAGCATGCAATCACGTCTACACTTACCGAATGTTTTTGTATTTTTGACAGGTTTTGCGGGGACTTTAATTAATTTTTTCATGATATCAGGTGGTAACAGGCTTACTCGCGTCTAGTAAACAATCAACTGTAAACAGATGGCTATTTTTGTTTGTTTGGTTAAGATTTTCCTTATTTCCTGTTGCTTGACGATCGAGTAATTAAATTTGCGTTCAGTATTATGGTGAGTGAATAATGATTAGCTAAGTTCCCCACCAACAGCTGTGTTCTGCAAGAACTCAACTCAGCACTAATGTTCAGTCATTTCCTTTTTGAACTACCCAACAATGTTGGGTCGCCGACGCTTGGATAACGAAAAACACAAAACTCCAACAAATTATAATGTGTCTGAATGATGTGGTAACCCTGCAGAACGATTTGAACTGTCGGTATGAAACAACTTACCGTTCAGTGTCGACAGATACAAAATAATGTACATTATTCTTCAAAATCACATCGTTCTATACCCTACAGACACTAGCTTATTCACACCCGCTTACGAACAAGACTTGACAGCTCTGAAGAAATTTGTGTGGCAGTCCACCATGAAGTCTTCCGTGATACGGTAACCTCCGTGAACTCCCATATTTGGATTCTGCATTGCAGGGTTGAAGTTTATATTTTGAAAAAGATCTGGAATCGACCGTGGTTGTTCACTAGAAGAATAATGTGCCTGAGAAAAATTCCCTATCCAAAGGGCTGGCGGCAATGAACAAATTTTCAATGAATTACATGCATTTTAGGGGTAGTGTAATTCGTACAAACAGAACAATTGAAATCCTAGGTCGCTCACGAATAGATCTTCATTGTCCAATCAAAGTTGCATACGATGAAAATCATTTGGTGGATTTGCACTGACCGATGGGCAAATTGTTGGGTAGACAGAATTATTTCACACTTGACGCCTGTTCACGTTAGAAAGCACCTTGCATTTCGGTGAACACATCTAATGCGGTTGACAGTTTTAAATTTCGACTCGGCCAGCACATGCTTGAGAAGCGACCTACATTACCAGTTTCCTGACCACCATTCTTTACAAGTTCCACAAGTTCAATGTTCCCTGCTGATATGATTTGCGTTGGTGAAATTTCATTTTATTCCATTGTTTCCACTTTTTCTCAACTTCTACGAATCGTCCAACATTATTTTTCTCCGATCAGCACAGCAATAAAAAACAATCAAATTTCTTTTTTTCTGTTGTAATCCACGAATCTACATAAGTCGCCATATCTGTACCGACATTTTTGATGCATTCACAACACTGTTGTTTTCAACTTACGACTTACCGTTCAAGAGTATTGATCAACCATCTAATCTGTGGTCTTCATTGACTCATCGATCAGTGTATGGTTCACAGATGAATCATATACTGACGTGTTGAGCAACAATTTATCGAAATATTGGACTATTGTAATTGCACAGTAAATCACAATTTTTCTTAGATATGTACTTCGACTGTTTGTAGTACTGAGTAACGCATGCTTTCTACAATAATGATCTGTGAACATTCGCCTGGTTATTTGTTCATTCATCAATACATGTTCGTGAACGAATGTAGGAGACGGAAACGAAGTTCGTCCACATACCATAAAAAACAACGATGAACTATTACTGATTATACAGCTGCACGACGTTTTATCAGATGACCCTTGAAAGAATAAAAACAAGCATACGTACTAACCATTAATGTTTTCTGAACCGCTTTCCGGGAATGGTTATTTGCTGCGTTGATGAACCGATCAGTTAGAAAGTATCAATTAAAGCAACGTAAAATGCAACAAAATTTATTGCATTGACTGTATCGAAAAATCCATATCGGTTTCTTCTGCTTCTCGAACAAGTTATGCTTGTACTTCCCATTACGGATGGACACAACTGTGAAAAAATTATGAGACTAAATACAGAATAAATTAATATACTCCAAAATGATCAACCACCTATTTTTCACAACCAGTTATGCTAATCCGCTAACGCTTTTTATAAGCTATTCATTGATTACGTATATAACGCCTGACACTGACTAGTAAGAAAATTTGAAAAAATATATGAACTGAACTAAACTTTACTTCATATAGACTGAAAATCACCTACAATTGATCGCAGCTGTCGCATTTCCATAGACTTTCCAGTCGGCCCCTTCCGAGCTGCAGAAGCACTAGATTCGAGTTTCACTCTCATTAGTACTCGTCAGTAGTGCATATCATTGCTACGACCGGATCTAGAATTCCGGCCACGTTTTGATGAGGAAACTGTGTTGAATCAAACACGCCTACAAGCACATCGAGGATTATGTAATCACGACCATAGCAATCTGACAAATTGTCTCAACCACTTTTGTGCACATAACGTCGGCTAATGAGATCGGATAAGTATCGCTTCTCAAGACGCCAGTAACTTCCGATTTTGATTATGCAACGGTACCTTTAATGCGCTTGATGGGTTAACTTGGTGACCTGTTTTCCTGAAGTGATTTTAGCAACTGATGTTAAATTTCGAATGGTCTTCCAACCAAGTCGGTGTTAGTACATCATCAGTTGTTTCAACCGCTTCGAGATGTGTTCGGCGACTCGATGTGATGGCTGTCGATCTGTTCTGCCATGACAAACGTCACTGCAACTGCAAGTGGGCTGGTACACAACATGGAGACAGAAGAGTTCGACAAACTACTTTTGCGATTGCGAAGAACTGGTCCTATAGTGGTCTTAACTAAGCGCAACTGCACAGCAGCATACGTTTGAGCCGGAACAGACTTCATTTTGCGCCTTATGTCGTTGGCTAGATAGTCAGCTTTGAATGACGAGAATAAAAAACCATTTCTCTTTTGAGCTGTAAATATGGGTTCATAGATCTTATTCACCGTGCTGTGTGCCTCGATGAGTATTTTGGGGTATTCGTTTGCTAACGAAGTTTGTCGTGGTATCTTGTGTTCTGTCTGCAGTTTACTAGGGATATAATTACGCCTGACTCTATGAAACAGTGTTTTAACCAGACCTTGTCTGTATGGAGTAGAAACAAGGCTAGAAACCTGAAGATAATGACCACCCCTGAAATGAGCGTCGTAACTTGCCACCCGCACATCCACTAACAGACGCATCCAAAATGCTAGGCTGTTGTTCGATTTAACAAACAAACATTTCACCACTATGCTACGTATGTCATAGTATAACATGTGATTCTTGCATGAAAGCAACCTGAGCAGAAACAATGCTGTTAAAGAGATAGTTCTTGATAGTTATTCCACTGGATAGAAAAAAAATGAGGACAATAGGGGGGCTTAAAAATAGTCTATTCCTCCAACAAGGCTGATCCTGTCTGACCGAAACCAGTTCGGGTGCCCTCTGACCTGATGTGTATGGACAGAGTACATAAATCTCGTGACGTAATATCATCTGGCCTACACAAGACTAGAGAACTTACCCTACGAGTTGTCCGCTATTCTTACGTTCTTTCAATCACACCTAACCAAGGCTCACTGTATGATCACTGGCACATTCAAATACTGCTCAGCAAACGTGAACTCTGGAAAACAAATGTACAAACAATAACAGATGTTTCGTTTTCAAATGCGAACAGCTAGAGTTATTCATTTGGATGTCACAGTTACTTAAAGGAAAAGACGCTTCTTACAAAACTGAATGAATCACGCTCCGCCCAATGACGTTTTGAGTCACAGCCTGCGAGCAGTTGTGTTGTTAAGCGGCAGACAAAAGCGCAAAATGGTGGATGGCGGAGAATTTTATATTCGTTTTGTACAAACATCAAGTGGGTGCTAATACCTTGTCATCTCCAGATCTTCTGTTTCCAGGATAGCAAAATCTCTTCCGCTCAAGAAGAACCGCCTTATGGAAGGAAGCGTTGTTGTGGTCTCCAGTGTACTAATTTATCGACGCCTGCTTTATCAGGGCCTTATGTTTACCGAGTAAAAACTCCGTGCTGGTGCCATCAGTTTTTCATAAAATCTTTTTCAGTGTTAACAACTTTTCGGGCATTCATAATAACTTCTATTTCAAACATGCTTGTAAACGGAATGTAACCCTAAAAACTGTAAAACTCTGTTAGCTTTCTTTGTTCTACGGTCCGCCAACAACGACAGACCGCCAGCTTGAAAGCGTGAAGTCAGGTTTTTATCATATTCAGTTTGAGCCCATCAAATCGTCAACGGTTCCCACAATTTTGAGACAATGTCATCCATTAAATCCCATCTGCTTTACTGAGAAATATATTTTATATTACTTTGTATATGGTTTTAATCCCATGTACTCTCTTTCCGGTTTTACTGATCAGCTGTCATATTGTGAGTTTAATCCTTAACTGTTCTAGTTAATTTCATGGCTTCCTGAACGGTTAGTAAAATTCAAGCGTATTTTTAATGCGCATTGGTATCACCAGTACAGAAAAAATATATATCACAATAAATTAACATTTCACTTTCTCCCATCAGTTGCAAACGTAAAACATGCAGGTTATAAATGGCAGAGTGATAGAAATAGACAGGGTATCGAAACGTATACGTCACGCGCACCATGTATTATACCATCATCACCATGGGTTGCTCCTACCACTTTTGTCCACATAGCTCCGGCTGGTGAGTTCTGATTAACTTGGTTTAGCTAAACGCCAGCAGTTTCGGATGCTGATGGCATAACACTATTTTAAACGATCTAAGTGGGTCAACCTGGTAGCTTGTTATCATGAAGTGTCTGGCAGTAGAAGATGCGGGGCTTCGAGTAGCGGATTCGCCGGTTTCGGATTGTTGTGTCATTAGTTGTTAAATCATTTCGGGGCGTGTTCTGCCACCCACTGAGATAGCCGTCGGCCTGTTCCGCTTACGTAAACGTCACCGCAACTGCAAGTGAACTGACGGACAACGTGAGAGACAGAGTGGACAGACAGACTTCGTTCGCGATTGTTTAGAACGGGTCCTTTGTTGGCTTGAACCAACCGTAGTTGGGCAGCTGTATACGGGCGGAATAGGATAGACTGTAATTTGTGCTTGATGTCGTTTGCCAGGTAGCCTCCTGTGAGTTACAGATATAAAAATATATTCTTCTTTTGAGCCGTTTGAATTGGTTTATTGCATTTGTCCCTCATGCTGTGAACGTCCATGAGATTTTAGGATATCCGTTTTCCAGCAACGTTTTCTTCAGCATTTCATGTTCCGTTTGCAGCTTATCAGAGATGCAAATGTGCCCGGTCCCAAGAAATGAGGTTTTGACCAAACCCCGTTTGTATGCTATCGGGGAAAAACTGGAGAACTGAAGACATTGACCACTCCGTGCTGCTTTGCTCTTAATCGACGGCTGTAATGTCCAATCCTCATACCTGGTGATGAGTATATTTAAGAACGCTAGACTGCCATTTGATTCAGTTTCGTGAGAGTAGGGTAGGTTTGGGTGAATGGAATTAAGAAGATTAAAAGCAAATCAGAATGATGAGCATCCGCGAAAAATCGAAATATCATCAACATATCTTTTGTTTAACAGGGCTTTGGCATTATTATATGACAGTTTCCGCTCTATCATTCTCAAGAAGGTGTCAGCTAATGTTTGACCTAAAGGACTACCCATAGCCACTCCATCCACTTGTCTGTAAGAAAGTCTTCCAAAAATAAACCTGAAGTTTTGTATACAGTAAGATGGGATCCTTGATATATTCACGTGTCACACGTTTTGACTAGAAATATAATCACATGAAACTCAACTGTCTCAAAAAGAGGAACGTTTGTGAAAAGAGGACAAAAGTTAATCCAATGCATAACTGGAGAACTCACCGACAAGCGTTCTGATATCTCCGCTAATTTAAAAGAATCCTTCAAATGACTGAGGATAACATTTTGCGAATGAGGTCTAGAATTTAAGTTAGCCGTTATGCAATTTTATGATACGCTTAATTATTCACACACAAAATTGGTCGCAGGGATGCTTCATTCTTTTGTATTTTTGTTGACAACCTGCCATTCGTGATGGTTCCATGCCAGTTGGCTTCATGCGCCTATACCGATTTTTAGGGATATAATCGTGTAACACCAGTATTTGGAGTTGCCTCGCTAGTTGCTTTTCTAACAGTGTGTTATTTTCAGTCGTTTTGTCTTTCTCAAACCCTTGTTGATATTCTGAAAATGATATTCATTTTCGTGACATCGTCCTCTTGCCTATGATGACAACACAAGAACCTGTATCTGGCTTAGAAACAACAACTGCCACTTTTCCCCCAATTCTTTCATGGTTTGATGGTGTTCTCGTTTGAGACGGGGTTGCTGACGTATAGGTACTGATAAAAGTTGAACAGAAATATCTACCAATTTTGCATGAAGACAGCCAGTTTTCTCAGAAGACGCGAGTGACGGATTCTTAAGTTTATCATATATGTATTCAAATTAAACTTGCTTATCCGATTTGTCAACGTCTTCAGGTCGTATGTTGAACTTCGGTCCAAATGAGAAAATATCCAACTGCGTCTATTTAGTGATGATGATGATGATGATGATATAATGTGGTGTGAATTTGTGCGTCTCCATACCGCCTCCATCTCTATCAGTGTGTCAGATATAATCTACACGTTTTGCGTTCGCGAATGAACAGAGTGAGTGAAATTTTAACATAACCCAATACATGCCTGGTTTCTGCGCTGATGAAGTTATCTGAGGGAATCCGGTGTCTCACATATTGGCATGCCTGGTTGGTGTTAACTGAATGCTGCTCAGTTGTGATCAAAACTCATATTTGGATAAACTCACTGATCCACCGTTCGTGAAACTTAGTATTATACTTGGATTTTATTCTTGTATTAACGCCTCACTAATGTTTCCTTTCTAGAGTTGGAATGTGAACACCCGCTGGCGTTCTTTTGAGGCAAACATGTTGGACAGCGAACAATTGACCACACGCTAGACAAGATGGAACCATATGGTGTATAACTATTCTGTTCCGTCTAATGTTTAATAGTGCTGACAACATTATTTGGTGCTCATACTTGGGCAACCGTATTCGTAGCTGTTTTGTATTAGTCATAAATTATCTGTTTATTTACCAAACGCATCGTTGATCGTCAGTTTTCACATCGTATTGTGTAATACAGTCCTTCTAGACATAAGACCGAAAACAAATTGTCCCGATATTTCCCTTTCAAGCAGTTGGCAAAAACAAACTGCCAGTCTCTTGTCGACAATTGTTTCCACATTCCTATAGAATTCCTGAGAAGTCATTTATGCGAACAGCTGTTTCTAGCAATTTCCGTCGAACTTTTACACTCACTCAGTGTATATGAAATTTATGTACGGCTTTGTAACGGTTCGTGAAAACCCATTTCCATTGCATGATTGACTTCTGCTCGATAACGTTGTCACTTGTTTAAATAAATGTGACGAAAAGTCTTTAAAATCTCTACCGTGTTTTCCATACGGCAGAACGTGGTTAATAAGCCCTTGAGAGAATACGCGGGGGGAAATGTTGGAAGTTCTGAGCACCACCTGAATAAACACTTTGACATACAAAATCCCACATAAAAATCCCGGTCACATTCACTAGCTGAGAAAAAATCAACCGTAAGTTGGTAAAATTAGAAAAGAAGGACCTGATCTTGAGCTGAAGCATCCCGAAAACATACACATCGCACAAAATCCACTAAGCGTAATAGTTTATTTCAAACTGTATCATAAGTTATCTGACTAGCTAAATGAGTTCGTTGAACATACCATTCAACTGGCACAGACTGAGGGAGTTTTTAACTTGTCAATTGCACAAACGGTTTAGATATTCTTTAAAAATTGGTGTGCATATTAGATATGGATTTCGCTCGAGGACACCTAGTTTCCTTAGCCGATGTGCAGTATTGCTGACCTTGTGTCAAACAGTATTGTCCTACTTCACATCCCATCGACTGAGCCGAGATTGTAAGATGTGAAAATCCACCTCTAAGAAACCCAAGTTGAACTGAGCAGTCTTCTGGGCCCGCTGCCAACAAGTTGCCTCGGAAACAAGATAGAAGCCAAGCCATTGAGTTTCCTTTACCCATTTCGTCAAGTCAGACCAATGAATTGCTGCTCGAAATACTAACGATTTAATTAACTTTCATTAATCGAGGACACAAAACAAACAGACGATTTACAAAACCGCACTTAACTATAAATGAAGTGGTGATTACCCACACGCTAAAGTGGTTAAACGTTTGCATATAACAAATCAATCGTGTTCATTATGGAATCAGCGATGCAATAGTTGGCAATGCTGTTCCATGAAAAAATGGCCGGATTTCGAATCCTAGTCTTGACAGGGATATACTCTACTGACGATCCTTAACAAGAACAGAGCTCGAGTTTAATACTCGTTTTAGAAAGATATTTTCTTAGAATTCTCTCTGAATGTGAAGACTGCGATCAATTGTGAGCGATGTTCAACTTTTGTAAATAACTTCAATACTGTGCATGTTAGTGCTGTATTAAGTTCCACTGTAAAGATATTGATTGCATCAGTGTCTTCTGTGCGTACAAAACTGATCGATATCGTTTTTTATAGGTGTTAATCTGATCGAAACATCCCTCCTAACTGATCGTAGTTGTTGCACTTATATGAACTTTCTAGCCGGCATCTTTCAGAAGTAGGAATTAAACTCCAGTTTTGCTCCTGCTAAGGTTTATTAGTAATATATATCCTTGTCACTTTTAATACTAAATTCTGGCCACACTTTCCTGAGGCAACTATGTTGACCACTGTGTCACTGACATCACATCAGGCAAGAGTGAACTGTTACGTGCTGACGCTAAGCCACAGTAACTTGTGAGCAATACTTGTGTCAGCATTGTAGTTCGGGTTTTAATTACACAACAATATATTGAACGATTTAACCAGGCCAACTAGATGACCGGTCTCTAGGATGTATCTGACAATCACTGTAGCAGGGTTCATCGAGGTAGTTAGAGTCAATAGCTGACAGTCACTTAGAGACATACTTTGCCGTATTTCGGAGAAAGCATACATCTTTCCTGCTTATGCAGATCTCTATGCAGCTCTGGGTATCAACTTTGTGAAAAATCAACACACTAGTGTTTAACAGAACACAAGTGCGGACAAGTGGATAGGCGCACCATGACGTAAATATACTCCCTTCCTCTCCTTGTACCGCAACTCACTACTTCTGGTGCCGTGGATAATCACGAGTTTTTCGGAATTACTGTCATCTGGTAACATTTTTATAATGCGCCCGTCGATCTACTGTGCGAATATCATTGACTGTAAAAAACAAGGTTCTCATCACTCTCCGTTTTTAGACAATAGTTGCGAAACTGTAGAATGGAGAATATTACCCGCCTCAAGTTTGGTTATAACAAGTAGACCGCCAAAACGTTCCGTCCTGACACTCAGTGATGAGAGAGTGTAAAAACCGGGAACAAAGTTTACCTCCACTTCATAAGACAGGGTGGAGCTTGGATAACTTAAGCTTGATTTATTGAAAAAAAATGGGCCAAAAGAAAATCTATATGCAAAAGTTAGAAACAAAAATTCAATAGCTCTTGCTTGCCGATAAAAATTAATTCTTATGAAGACTCTTTTACAGAGAACATGGAGCATGGAAATGAGCCACAAGATAACGTTGGGACAGTTTTTTGAAAAAGTCGGTTACTCGCTGGCGACGACTGCGAAATCCAAGTACCATCACAGCACAAATGGTTAATAACCACAGTGCTCAATAGAACAGATCTCTGAAACGACTTCTTTAAAGTGACTACTTGGCAGCCACAACCAAGAATAACTTCTCAGTTTCAATATGAGCAGCCTATAACGCACAGTAAACATACAAGATTGTTAATCACATTCTTCCCTATGAACAAGAATTCTTGATCTGAACCTTATCATTGCTGCTACAACTAGTTAAGTAATTGCAGCATAAGCTGTATGAGGTTGATTACCAGACAACTGACTACTTGTATAAAAGACTCTTTTTTAAAGAGACTAGAGGCGTAAAACCAAACCTCTGACTTTCCCATAGCTCATGGTGAGTGACATCTTGCCCCATCCGTCACGATTCACTTTACTGGAATTATGTACAAAATGGAAACTCACGAGGAATTCTCTACGGTGGTTCTGTGGGAGGGTAAGTGTATGTTTGTACATGCATACGCTAGTTATTAAATACTCCTGTTCATTTTGTGGTCTTCCTGACCGATTGCTGTCCCCGTATCTTCCGTTTTGTTAGTCTGTCTAGTCTTTCACTCTCTGACTTGTTCGAATACAGCCGAAATCCACAGTTTCCGCAAATGGATCTCTTTTGAATTATAAAATCTACAAACTTGCTTATCAGTAACACAATGTAAATGCTGATCGGTGGTTTTGGTGGACTGGAGCGTGAACTGGTTCGAGATACCGTGTTTGAGCGTTCAGTCGGCTGAATGATTTTAGTGGATTTTATATGACGCATTCGGTTGGGTGGTTAACTAGGTCCAAACGTGAAATTTGTGAGCTCCCGGCTTGGCTTCGAATCTCAGCTACTACAGCGCTTGCCGCGTTTTGGCATGTTGTTTACGTCGATGGTTCGAATCCAGCCGAAGCCTAGGTTTATCCCCACTGGATCTCAAACAAATTATTAAGTCTACCACACTACTTATGAGTAACGAGGTGTTATTCATTAGAGTTGTTTGAATAACAGATGTACTCTGTATAGTACCAAGCAATCTAACCTTTATTTAATGGATTTGATAAATCATTGATTGGGTAACAATGCGATTAAGTGGATTGTTTGGCTGAATATGAAAAACAAAATATATACGCATATCAAATGAGCTCACACAAGGTTCACCATAGGTAAATTTTATATAAGGCATACAAACAAAACAACCAACTGACTAACCATCGAAAAGACTGTCAAAATTGTATCAGTTTTATCTATTTTCTTTTGAGCCACTTAGCATTAGGTGTAATCTCAACTTGAAGATGAAA
The DNA here is from genome assembly GCA_013368495.1 of Paragonimus heterotremus. Taxonomy (NCBI): domain Eukaryota; kingdom Metazoa; phylum Platyhelminthes; class Trematoda; order Plagiorchiida; family Troglotrematidae; genus Paragonimus; species Paragonimus heterotremus. Next base: position 38,451 of record LUCH01002664.1, read on the forward strand.
CTAAATCATACAAATGACTATTCACATTTGTGCAAATAAGAAATCGTTGACAATTGATTACACTTACCATAGCACGTTCTACGCCTTATCTACCAAAGCATCGTGATCTCATGATGTCCGTGAAAAGTAGCTTCAACAAACAACCACTATGCACAACCTCAGTCAACCGTTCCATCTGAGGTTTGATAAAGCAAATAAAAGACCAATTCTACATGATTTATGCTCCGAAAGTTTTCAGCGTATATGTCCCAGTGTTTATTGCAGACAGATTTGACGTACAAGATTACAGACCGTGTAATATATACAGAAAGGTGTCAGTAATTAGCACAAGGACAACATGAGAGCCATAAGCATTCCGTGCTCAACCTATATTGTAATTCGAGAATCTTGAAGGGCCGTCGTTTATGGACAGAAACGCATGGGAAGATGGATGGATGCACCCGAAATGCATGGACCGGCGAATACCTGTGTTTTGATTGCAGTGCTTAATTATCATACAAAATTTACTCGGTCTTCATATTGTTTGACCGGTCGATATGAACAAACCACCTCTGTCTACACAATGGTTATTCGTAAGTTTTTGTGAGAAAATTCATTGTGACTTATTTACTCCACGAATTGAGGTTCGAGAAGAACAATAGTTGTAAGATCGTCGTTCACAATGAGGAGAATGTGTCAGTTCTTCAAGTAACTAGCTGTCAGCAATTTATTAATGTAGAACCACTGGTCGTCTGCAGAGCATTCCGGATATTTACACTTCTAGTCAAACGGAGGATTTCCCAGTTCGCTAAACCAAACGCAATTTTTTGATGCAAATGTAAATGTCGGACAATGTTTTATGACAGAACTTAGTGCCCTCTGGAATTAGAGTTTGTTGACAACATACTAAGGTAATTCAACAAACTATCACACAGCCAAACAGTACAGTGATAGCAAAGGAACGAAAGGACTCAACATAATCACTCACAGTGTGCCATCATATGGTACGACAACGTGAACGTTCCTGATGCCTCCACAACTCGAACCTGAAGTTTGTTAATGCAGGCAGGAGGTGGTTGCCTTCAATCGACACAGTACTTTATGTATAGAAAGATCCGTTTGTGACGGAAATTCCACTTCGATAGTAGTCGGGCAGGTGGTAAAATAGGTTCACTACTTGTAATTCATGGTTTGAAATGTTGTTTTATTTAAACCTATAACCTTGCAAATAACGTAGAAACTGTTCTAGCAAGATACATGTAATGTCTATTCTTTGTCTGTTTTATTCATACGAAGAAGAAAAAACAGACTTCGTAATATTATTGTAAGACCGCTGATGTTATGATAACGACCGCATAACCATCTTAGGCGTTTCCAAAATTAATTTGTACTAACCAGCTGCATACATAATCACAGAAGTTTACTCTCAAAACATTAAATTGCACATACTTGGTAAAGCAAATGCCACCCAATCTGTAAAGTTATCCTCACAGTTGACAAACAGCTTCAGTTAAATACGCGTTTAATTAAAACGCACATTCACTTGTACACTTTATAGTTGATAATTTCTAAATCATTTCATACTCTGTTAACAAACTGAGTGAGATTAGTAATGCACCAGCTTTAGAAGAAATGCATAGTTTAAACGAAACACCCTTGTGATTAATGTGCCAAAATAGCGTTCAGGCGTTTTGCAGAAACATGACAAGTTCAAATCCTTTCCCTACCAACCATACTTCAGTGCACCTTTGCAACAGAATTTAGTCAGGTGTTACAGGCTGGGTTTTTCAACTACTTCGAAGAACATTCTGGAAGTATCTCGTTATTTACCTCAATATACGAAATAATCAAACAAAGTACTGTAATAGATGTACAAACATGTGTAACCAAATGATGTTCTTCGAGCTTGGACGTGTACATCAGTTACTAACGCGAAATCAATAAATCTTTTAACATCTGCAGATTGCAAAAATAGTGATCGCCGCAAACGCACGGAGCCTGGCCTCATTGATCGTCAACTTGCATTTGGCAGTTGATCACATAGTTAATCCACTCAAAATGTCCAAGTTATTGAAACGTAGTCGTAAGTGGAAATTACTGTCGAGTGGTGAAACAATACATGTGCGAAAACACCGGTCGGATCTGGGCAAGCAGACGACGCTGACACAATCAAGTTATTTGCTATGAAGAGTATTGCTTAATTAACGTACGATAGAGTGGGATAATTCCGGGAACTCGTTAATTTTGTTCTCAGGTGCAGTTTGTATAGTTTCTTCGTTTTATGTTATAATTTGAGTGAAAATGGAAAAGTAAATACCTCTCGAAGTGTGTCTTCTCTCTTTTCGTTGAATTGAATTATAGGTACTCAACGCTTTAATACTGAAGGTGCCGAACATTTTAACTGATCTCAGTCAGTCCTGGTTCATTCAACGTAACTTGAGCCGATGGCTGAACGACTTGAGCTTTTCAGTGGATTGCAACCAATTCGATCAATTTAGGTGACAAATAAGTTTGTTTTCATCCATGTCCTGCCTTCAAAACGGCTCGACTTACTGTAAACAGTAGTGCGAACCTATTAATCACCCTAAGTACAATTGACCCATGAACTAGTCTTCAGATTCATGCAGTTTCTCAAGCCTGGTCTGCCTCAGATACCGCGAGATTCATGGTGGGTTCATTTGGTCTGACGGAACTTTTAGGCCAAAAGAGAAACAGGGTAACTGGACAAAGTAATCATTGGCTTGCAAGTTGTTATGAAACTTACGTTTTGTTTCAGACAGCGGAAACAAGCTTCTATGCAAAAAATAATCTGTAAAGAATATCTAACATTTGTGTTTCCGAGACTGGACAAGCATTTGAAGGTCCTTCCTCATAGCAGTCCCATACAGGCTGCAGTCTCCACTGACACTCTCTAAAGTTATTCTTCTGGATAAGGAATTCTATGAAATCCAGAAGCTCAGTAAATAGCACTGGATTTCGAAAACAGCTGACCAAAATGTCTACGGAATGCGGAAGTCGTGCTTATTTGTGAGTGACGCTCAATTTATGGTAATCACTATCCGTCGTCGCTGGCTGGAAATGAGTGTTTCAAAAAAGTTTAAACCAGTAACAAGATCAAGAGGCAAGTGAGTAGAGAGACTTATTACAAAGAAAGACGTTGAATTAAAAGTCATCTATAGGGCATGAACGTTATTGTCATTTCCATTACTGGTAAGTAACAACAGGTATAGGTTAATATAAACTAACCACTCACCACAAACGATTATAGTTTTGAAACCTCATCGTCTTTTAGTCAGCCCTTTTCGAATAAAACGTAAGAATAGAAAATTGTCTTTGTTGAATGTCATTATTACACATTTCTGTTAGGACCGAGAGTCAGATAGTCAACTCGTGATCACATCTTATTAACTGAATTCGCCTACAGTGTATCGGCAGCAAAACTGTCGCTCGAAAAGATTGTTTACATCTGCGACTGGAATCAGTAGGGCAGATAATGTATCCCCTTTCGAGGAAACGAATAACCTGTTTGTCATCCACAGTCGAATGTGATTGACGACTTATACACTTAGTGTTATTTGACAAATTACAATCAATCAGCATAGACTGATCACCTGAGAGTTCATGATGCACAGTTTCGTTTGTCTTCAGAAACACATTTTCATATGATAAATTTGGTTGCTCAAGGTCGTTCCAAGATAGGCGATATTGCACAAGGCTGCTTAGTCACATCAGCGTTGATTAGAAAACATGGCTGAAGTTAATAAAAATGAGAGGATTTGCTGAGTGGTGAACGTTCAACAACCACGGACTAAGTTATGCCGGTTTAGAGAGAGTTGTGAAGAACTCAAACTTCACAGTCTCTAGAAATGAGAATGGCGATTCTCATCCAACATCGTACAAAAAGATTGATCTTCAGAGAGCGGTTGTTACAGGCAGGAGGACGAAATATTACAGAGCATACTTTCAAAGAACCGTTATGTCTTCATGTAGGGGTTAACAAATGAATTTTTCTCAGAAGAACTGTGAACGAATAGCATTTATCCTACTGTGTCACTCCGCAAAAGTACTCAGTACACTGATCAGTGTTCCATTGTGCATATCACAAAATGTAACCATTGTGAAGTAATTTGTGTTATTGCATTCTATAACATTTGCGTACCAATGGTTTGGAAGCCTATGATGCAACAAACTAAACTTTTAAACCAAACAAGTGAGCACAATCAGACTGGATTATGAATTGTAACTGGGAAGCCGTTGTTAGAAAAGGACACTGCACTGTTTCAACACATCCTGGGAATCGTAGACCCAAGTATACGGAAATCAGTGCGAGTGGTACCTCTAAGGATAAGCACCAGTCAATATCTTTGAGAATTTCGTTTTCTCCCAAGATAACCCATTACATTATCCTGATAGTGAGCTGCACTGAGCGAGGTCTTCGCCTTTCCAATTCTGCTCAAAGGTTTTAAACTAAATTCCTGGGGAATTTTCCGAGTTTAGTAAAGTCACTTCTGAATAGGGCGATTAAGTATGTGGCTTGTAAAAACTTGAGTTCCGATTCAGTGGACTGGTTACAACCTGTTTTGTGAAAACATTCCGAGAAACTATCCCACTTATAGTTACCAGAGTTAAAGCACGCTTCCTGACCTTTATATTATGCGCAATATTGTATCTAGGCTCTCTTGCACATAGTCTAGTCTCTTTGAGTCAAGGCGTTGGAGTTAGACCGCGAGCTGAATTGCTAGCAGCAACACAATTGGTTTAAGCCGTTATAACAAGGTCATTCGGGCTAGGATGAAAACAGCCGCATGGTGTAAGCAGTGAACATCTGAAAAATACCACTAGACTATGTCAACCATTTAGGTATAGAGCAGTTTCTCAAAGTGCATTTGCAACAAACGTAACCATGTGAATCTGTGATTACCCACTGTAGTTGTGACGTTCTAAGTTTATTTGACTACAACCGTTTCAGATTCCACCAATCTGGATGGTGAAAGCCTGTTTCGGGACAGCTGGAAGTACACACCATCTGACCTCATTGTTATTTGTGTTAACTCTAACCGGCCAATGTAATGTCGCTTCGATTTGATGGAGCTCGATGGGGAATAGTCGCGCAGGTGAGCACCATAGGTGTGCTAGTTTGGTCGCGGTTTGCTTGGGGGATGAATAGATGGCCGATGTGATTGCAGTGCTCGATGTATAAGCAAGAGTTTAACCCATCTAACAAATGAGTGATCGAGGTAGATCGGCCTTTACATAATTCTCCAAATTTGCAAGAATCATCAGGTCTGGCGTCTTTACAGTAAATGGAAAATTTCTAGAGTTAACACAGATGGTATACTAGATCTCTGTCTGAAAAATTGATGCTGCCTAAGTTTGGCTGTTTTTAATCTAATGCTTGAACGTGTGGTGGACTCCGTGTATCGCCGACAGATACTACTAAAAAGTCGTGAACATCAATTATTGTAACACACCAATGTTTCTTTTCGGTACCTAACTACTATGTTATCATGAAAATAAGACCATGATGACCAGTTTAATAAGACCGGCTAATAGTCAGGGTAAAAACACGTGATCTGTTGAAAATTTAGTTACCGGTTTATTACATTTCAGAAGATCATGCGTTTTGGTGGATCTTGTAAACGATGAACGGGAATTAAAGTAAACAATCATGTACAGAAGCAAATAAACGAGTAGAACTTAAAATGTTTTGCCCCCCCGGAACAATTAGCACAGCTTATGAAAATTTTAGTTTTGGCAACGAGATCAACAAACGGAAGATGCTGGAGATCATGTGACATACTTATGACAGATGGCGTCAGGCGACTCTTACTATTACACATGAGGCAGTATGAATATCATCGCTGTATGCGCAGAACAGACTTTGTTTCGACCAGATGTATCCTATATACTTGTAACCAAAAGTACAAACCCGTCACAGTAATTTATTTTTTCAAAACCCAACCTGCTTAACAAACAAGGGTAGCTATGATTAAAATATGGAGCTGTTATACGTCAGCCGGTCTTACACGGTTAACCAATCACGTGACCACCATGGAATCGGAGTCACGCGACACTGCTTGAAGGACCACTCAGGCTTAATTGCAAACGCAGTGACAGCAACCATCTGATAGGCCGTCTGGATCAGAAAAATCACCACTGATCACTGATACTACAACGATCCATTTTCAGCTCTATTTGGATGAGGTTTGAACGTTCGAGACCATTGCAAGTCATGCTAAGCTTGTTGAGTGGTTCGAATTACTGTACCACTGAGTAGTCATGAGCGTGAGACCTTAATGATGAAAAGCAAGCAAGGGTACAAAGAAGGACGGTCGCCTGTCCACTATCAGTGAGTCGAACCATCCGAGTGGCCGAAGGAAAATGATTTCGACAATTAGACCTCACAATTACAATTCAAGATTTACCATTGTGAAGCGGATTTTTCACATAAGTGAAATCGTTCAGACAACCTTGTGTTACTTGCTCTTATTAAAAATAACAGGAGGAAAGTGTCAGTGTTAACTCCTTTCTTTTTTTAAACAAGCTTAACATTGTCTACTTTTTTGAGATCGGACCTCAAAGTTTCCATACCTTTCTTAAAGTTATGAGTGCAATAAGTTACCCAAATTTAGTGGAACTCGAATGACCTTTTCAACACCACCAGTCAAGGAAGGATTATTTTTTTAAAGATAGGCATGGTCAGAACTTGACATTTTGTCCTAAGCCAGACGGCTAAGCAGACAAAATCGCGTGACTGTGAATCAGGTGAACCACAAATGTGGGCAACGACCATCTTGGACGCATCTCAGTATTGTGATGTACAAAACTGTGCTACTTAGAGCATTATTTTCTGGTTGCACGAATTGTTAGTGAACAGTAACTAGTGGAGAACGATGAGCTATCAGCTAAAGTAGATTTGCGTTGAACACTGCTGTACCTGTCTCTTTGCTGACGTTCAAGACACTGAATGAAACAGAAGGCACAATCTGAATGATTGTAAAAGTAGGCATTTTCAATGAAGGACGGAAGTATTAGGACATAGCCTGTCCGGTAGGTTTTTCATATAAATGACGTTAGGTACGACGTGTTAACGTGATTTAACTGGTGGATACTGCTAGCCTTCGGACGATAACCAAATAACTGCGATTCGGCAGTGAAGGTGATAAAACCTGACGGATTAGCACAAGCCAAATCATATACGATAGGGAATTTGTTCAGGCATTCACAGCTAAATTTAAAATTATGGGTGAACCACACTTTGATTGTGGTCGTGTATATTCCAGCTTAGAAATCAGCTCAGTATGTGATCTTCTGATGGAAGTATATGCAACTTAAATGTATAGTATATAACGCTGCACTATTTGATGTAAACAAAACTACAAAAACTTCGTTAAGAGAGACCAAACGAACGCTTTTTATAGATGATATATATCACAAGATTATCTTGTCTAATTGGAGCTGGCCAATTTTGCTGTTCAACGGTGTGAGTACTTGTACATATCACCTGGTCTCATGATACTAGTTTACTGAGGGTGTAAGCTCTGTATAGTTCTTCTCGTAAGATTTCTGATATTGCATCGTATATTCTTTCCGATTCGACTAAATTGAATTTACATCATGCCGTTTTTGGTAAGCTCTTGTTTTGTCACACATTCCAAACAAGAAATAACACGTCCAATTATATTGACGTGTGACAGAAAACATGCTGAGTGGTGTAGTGATACTTGGTATAACTCTATACGACTGTTTGTAATGGTTCTGCGTAGTATAGTTAGCGGACTACTTAGTTCCATTTCAAATTACGTGTTGCCTCCTGCCCTTAGTGTAACCCTGCAGTTAGATGCCACTGTGTTGCCGGGGGTAACCTAGATTAGTGATTATTGTGACAGATTTGATGAGTTAAACGAAACTCAATTGTGAAAAATCCGGACTTTGGATGGAATTGGGTCAGCAACAGAAACAACATGCCCAGATGCAACAAATGCTGTAACAGCTGAATTACGAGGCCACGCCGGAAGCTCAGAACTTTCACATTTGAACGTCATTATATTACGAGTTCTGCTAAACTAATTATCAGCAGTACAATTTCAATGCTCATCGGTGACTGTGGTGTATTCCTGCGTGAGCTGATTGCGAAACTTGGAACGAACAGTCTATCTTCTGAATAAGTTCCGTGAATTTCATATGACACAGTTGATTAGGTTGGTAACTAGGTCCATGTGTAACATTTTTCCAAGCTTCCAGGATAGCTTCGCATCTCAACTGCCACTTGCTACATGTAGGCATGCTGTTTCTGTCGCTGGTGCGAATCTAGCTGAAGTCTAGGCTTTTTGCAACCAGGTCTCTTCCAAAGTATACCAGATGGTCAAAAGCCGTTAGACCTGATCATCTTATTCAAACACACGACCGCTGAACTGGCCTTTTAATTATCACACAGGTAGAAGT